>JASDQU010682835.1:29539-48006 GCA_032191745.1 Picea mariana
GCGAAAACCCATGGATCGTCGGATCGTGGGGAAGATGCGGGGAAGTTAACCTTCAAGCGTCGGTAGAACCCAATTGCCATCGCATATCGGGATTCGTCAGATCGGGGTTTGCAAGGGCAAGAGTTTCATACCCTTTGAAATCGCGAGTAGCGATTTCCCGAATCAACGGGAGCCATAGATCAGAGCAGGGACAGGTGGCACTAGATCCCGAGGAGTTAGAGAATCGGGGTTCGGCGTTCGGGGTTTCCAGCAACAGGGAAACTTTGTATCATGGATTTGCAATTTGCGAAATCCAGAAGTGACGTGGCAGCATGGGACCACAGGAATGAGTGAAGGACAGGTGGCTTTACATCAAAAAATTAGCACATCGGGGATCGGGGTTTTGTGTTACATGAGATATGCGACAACGTAACTGTCGATTTCCCGATAGGGAAATCCCCGATACATGAAGTCGTTGACCGTTGACTCATCGGCATTCGGGACTCGATGTTTTGAGTAACATGAGAATAGTGTTGTGAGCCTCGCGATATCGCGAGACCCGATCTCCCGATACGCGAAGAGGAGATCGCTGAGGAGTATCCTGTGGGTGACGAAGTCTCCCGAGAGGAGTTGTGAGAACAATTGACTCTTCGAGCCAAGGAGATAAGGTCCTGGTAGGCGTGGACAGGTCACGGGGAGACGTCCGTTGCATCAGATAGTTATTTTTAATTAGCGTTCTTTTTAAGTCTTGATTTACTCAAAAGGTGTGGTAGTGAAACTGATGTTGATAAGACTCTTGTAGAAAAAAAAAATGATAATAACACTAGAAAATAACGATTATCTTTCTTATTTTCTTTTGAAATGCTTTTAAAATTAGAAGAAAACACAATGCTATGCTAATTTCTTTTTCTTTTTCAAATAACAATGCAAAGCAAATGCCAAGAAAGAAAGAGATATAACAAACTAAGGTTTTTTTTTATATCTTCTTCCAATCAAAGAAGAAATAACAAAATATTCTAAAAGAAACTGATGAAAACACAATTCATGCCCCCCCTCGACCATGAGGGGGAATTTTTTTTTAAATGCAACTCATTTTTCTTGAAATTTCAAGATAAAAATAAGTTTAAAAACCTAGGAAACACAAGAATTTTTTATTCTTTTTTTTAAAGACAAGCAAACTGACATCAAACCTAGGCTACAGACTACTACAACAGAGACCAGGACTAGATCAAGAAAACCCCTGAGGAGTATGACTTCTAATAGGGAAGAGGATGATTGCCTCTTCTTTAAAAAATATTTTCTCAACACAGGCACGTGACTGACACTTCAGTAGCTAGTGCATGTACGTGGGATGTCCAAAGGTAGGGCATGTATGTATGCCTGCAAGATCACTACAGGCCGCATAGACCCCTGTAACGTCTCAATAATGAAAACTAACAATCCAGCAAATCGGGCATGGAGTACTGGTATTGAAAACTAGAATCCCTTAAAGACATAGAAACTTACTTTGATAAAGAAAATGCAAGGAGAATTTTGATAAAGAAAATATAATCTGAGGTTATACCTAGGCTATAGACTACAACAACAGACACCGGAACTAGATCCAGAAAACCCCTGAGAAGGATCACTTCTGACAGGGAAGAGGATGACTGCCTCTATTTAAAAAACAATTATGGACTCAGAAAGGCTATTGATCTTTCAGCAGCCAGTGTATGTACGCGGGTTGTGTGAAGTCGGTGCACATGTATATGCATTCAGGCCTTCTACAGACCGTGTATTCCCCTGTAGCTTCTCGGAAAAGGAAAGATAGTCAAGCGAAGAAAGCATGGAGCACTGGTATGGAAGACCAGAATCGCTACTAGCTCAGACTCAAGCAAAAACTTAGAAAAAAGGTAATAAAACCAATTTAAAAAACCCAAAAAGTATCCCCAAAAACCCTAGAGATTTCCCCAGTATGGTCGCCAATTCTGTTGTGGGTTGGAAATCCCCCGACATACTAGCATTAAGGGTTCTGTAATGCATGCAGAAATGAACTAAAGTGTCCTAATTTTTACCATCATCCCAATCATAAACCCCATTATTCATATGTAAATATAAGGTTAAAAAGATCAAGTTACTGTAACTTAGTTTATGTGTTTGATGTCGATCCTTTAACGTTTGGTCACTCCTTGACTGCAAATATCCTCCCAAAGCTGACATACATTCATAAATAGACAAACAAAGAACTCCAAATATGGATATGATCTATGAACTAATGGGTTATAGATTCTATCAAAATATAATCAATATTAAACATTAAAAACCTCATATGGCGGGACGGGAAAAGTACTTCTTTTATTAATCTCACAAGAGTAACTTACAATAGTGAGATCGGCCACTACTCCTTGAATTGGGTCCTAGGATCCTCTTCAACTAGGCTCCAACTGCTTTTGTATATGCTTCTCTTAAAACAATGGTTGCAAAATGTTGGGGCATAGGGAATCCAAAATCAGGTAGAGTTTCTTTACAATTATTTTCCTCCTCCAAATGGGACTCCTACCCCTTCTTTTATAGGCTGAAAATGGATAGGTATTTGGTTGAATGACTAGATGTAGGCGGTCAAACGGTTTTAGGAAACCTACCTGGAAATTTGTATTCCATCTGCAACTTTCTATTTTTCGTGCTTTTGTAGGTATATGCGAGTTGTAGTGGGTCAGCTAACGTATACAGGCGTGCAGTAGTGGAGTAGGGCGCATGTGCCTTCAAAAAGGGTGTTTTTAAGAAGAGGTGTTCAGTGGTGTCTTGGAAAAATTGAAAAATGAAATGGCATGATGTCAGGCATGCATGTCTGGTGCAAATTAGGGTTATAACAAGGAGATCCTAGAGAATTTTTGCATCGTCAATCATGCTTTGTAAGTGTCACTTTTTGTCTTTCCAATTAATATAAACATGGCATATTCCCTTCAAGTTCATGTGTTCTACATTTTCTTGTCTATTGCCATTTCAATATTCATATATAGATATGATTTCTATAATCATCTAGAGTAGGAGGAAGAGTTCCTTTGCTAGTGTTTGCATGGTTTCAGTTGCGTTGAGGAACTTGGAGATCAAGCGTAAGGATTGGAGAAGCAAGGACAAACATCGCAATCAGGTACACCAGATTCTTCTTATCTCTTGCTTGATTGATTGAGTTAGATATATAGGGAAAGTAGTAACTAATTGTTCACTTCTGTCTTTGGACCAAATATATGAGTCTTGGTCCAAAGAGGAGATTATCCTATCCACAGGGTAAGATTTCTCACAACATAAAAAAGGTCACTCCACAAGGGAAGAACTTTGACTAGTTTTTCCTCTTTTTCATCTTGAATCCCTTACTTGTGATTATATATTTCTTGTTTGATGCTTATTTTTTTATCTATTTACCCTCCCCTCTTTCTCAATGAATAGTTTAAATATCCATTGACTAAGTCTTTGTTGAGTTTAAGCTTGTGGAAGTCATTTTTGAAATTTTCAGAAACTGGCACTCCCCTGTAGTGTACACCATAGCTCCACTTACCTAACTGGAGCTCCCCTAAGCCTTCTAGAGGGTGACATTATCTTGAATAACACTCCCCTAAGTCTTCTAGAGGGAACCATTCTCTTTTCTAGAAATATGTCTCTTTGAGAGCAGGGGTTCGAATCTCCTCTTTTAGGTGTTTTTACATCTTTCTGTCCTACTTTTCTCAGTATTATTTTGAGGGGATTTTTTCTCAAAGAATCCCAATTTGTCTTTGACTTTGTTTGGCTTGCGAATTTGGAATTTTTTCTCATTTTCATTTCCTTCTTTGAGTTTTTGATCCTCTCCTAGTTGTGATCGGTTAAAAATATCCCTTGGTTCATCCTTCCTTTGAGTTCTTTAATCTTCATCTTGCAAAGCTTTCAGATTGCTTGATTCTTTAAGAGTTTTCATTAAGTAGGGTTTTTAAAGGCTTCTTGGTTTTGAGCCTTTTTGTCTTCATTTGAAACATCTCTCTTTTTTGGATGATTAGGACTCTCTTGTTTTCCACAACCTAGTCTTGAACATTGTTTCTTGCTACTCATTTTTTTAGAGTATTTTCATGAGTGTTTGTCTTCTCTCTTTTTTTCATATTTGAGTCCTTAATTGAATGAGTTATCCCACACTTGTTTTCTTTCAGTTCTCATCATTTTGAGTGTGTTTTGTTTGATTTATTTTTTTCCTCATACTTTTTTGTGTCAAACATAGATCTCTTTCATTCCATTTGAAAGTTAAGAAGCAGAAAAATTTCCATATCTCCTTGCATAGATAATCGAACAAAGAAACATTTTCCATTCATTAGGAAAAACAAATTGGTATATGTATGAAAAAAAGAGAGCTAGTTTTGCATGTGCATTTTAGTTTTCAAAAACATTTGCTTGGAAGTTTGGAATCATATTGATCCCATAAATTGAAATTTGAATAATTTTGAGTTCTTTCTTGTTTTAAGAAGAATATAAATCTTCTCCTTCACATACATAGAATTCATCAAAAATAACAAACTAGATGTCATTATTTTTCATTCTATTGGAGTTGAGTCTCTCTCAAATCATCATTTTCATCTTCGTGAACCTACTGAGTGAAAGACATTAAAATAAACCATGTGCTATTAAAATTAACTATAACATTTTTGGGTTTTAGAACACCATCAGTAGCTTAGGATTAGGGCCTTTGGACTAGGAAAAATGAGTAAATCATCCAAGACTACTAAACAGAATGTAGAGCACTAAAGAGTGAAAAAATCCAATTTTCGTATAAGAATAGCCAGGAACCCCTTCTCACACAGAGGATAAACACTAGGTCATGTGCGGGATAGAAATGGATATTACCCCTCCAAAGATTAACCAATCATAGCATTCAAAGCATATATTAGGGGGTTTTATTGAGAAACCACTAGTTTCATTTTGTCTCGATGCTTTGTGAATCCCAAATCCGTTCAAGGTCCTTAGGAGTCTTATCTGTCCACTTTTCTTCAGTTCTCTGGAAGAATTTAGGACTTTGATATCATGCCCATATGTTCGGTCCTAACTATTGACTGTACCCACCCAAAGGTTGACTGCAAGTTGGTAACCTTAGTGTCCTTTCCTATATATCTACAGAGGTGACTATGGGGAGATTCCCAGGGTACCTGGGGCGGACATCATATCATACTTTTAGTACCCTTTGAGGGTGATCCTATGAAAGTGAGGGTTTCTTGCAACGAGAAGGGATGTTATGTGGAGGTTGTGGTAAATACCTCTCATTTATTCATTGGCTGATTGATATCATGTCTTCAGAAGATCACTCAGCCTGTTGTTTCTTGGTTGATTACTTTTAGATTTATTAGGAGTGTGTTTCTTTGGATTTCGTAGTCGACCTTAGGATATAATATTTCACAGTATACAAGGTATGGAACCTAACATTTAGGAACCTTAATATAATGTTTCTTACGAAGGAATAATCACAGATCAACCTTCTGAAATCAGGAGCGTAGCTCCTAGAAGTGGCCAACACATTGAAGAACCGATCACAACCTTCGATGAAATCCTTGCATCTTATGTGAATCCTATTTTTAATGATCCATTTTTCCTACCACTCACTGATCCACCATCCATGAGATATGTCGATTCTTATTATTCTTATCGATTGCCACCTGGTTCCACCACTACACCATATTTTGGCGTGAACTCGTCATATTTTGGAATTTATCTTTTTCAACAACTCATGTATTTGATACTGTTGTTGCTTCATCTTTACTAGAAACATCAGTGACCCAGGTATCCCCGACTCAACCACATGTGCATACATATCCTTTGAAAAACAGGTCAGGTAATATTCCTTCTTAGCTATGGGAAATGTTGTTACTGAGGAGAAGGCTATCAAACATGCATAGTATTTGGACTTGGTATATTCTCAATCCGACACACAATTTTATCCCTCATGCTCCTTGTCCATCGAACGATCCAGAAATACCTACTCCAGAACCAAGTTCTATTTCAAACACAACGACTACTTCTACTCCTTCTCAAACCTCCAAGGTGAATGTGGTCCAATCCACTTCATCTCAGTAACTAGGAGGTAAGAAGAAAAGCAATGGTAAATCCAAGAAGTCTTCTAATGAGTAGGAAAATACTAAGAATATTGATACTCAACCAAATAGGAAGGTTATGTTTCCTTGCATGATTTATGAGGAAGACCACTACATGAAATACTTCCCTCATTGTGAGGTTGTCACTAAATTTCTAAAGGCTACCTTCCAACCAGTTCAACAACAAAATTTGGTTTCACAAAATCCTACCCCTTCGCAAGGGGGAAACATAGGTCATTCCCACCATGGGGATGCTTCATCGATCACCTTGGAGGTGTACATGTTTAAGGTGGTTAATGTAACGACTCTCGCAAATACTTATTACCCTCCTCCAGGTGATCAGACTAAAGGAAAGATTGTCGATCAACCCTCCACTTGCACTCCTCTATTGGATTACTGAGAGGGGGGGTGAATCAGTAATAGTGCAATTGTAATCCTTTTTTATCCAAATTAATTAAAGTGTTATATCAATGTAGTATTATTATCCAATAATGAGCAATAAGAAATGAACAACCACACACATACACAGTACACCAGTGTTTTACATGGAAACCCAAATTAGGAGAAAACCATAGAATGATTTTTCTTATATTTCTTAAAGAATTACATTCATTGGAAGCACCAAATCCCTTTATTTTCTAGCTACAACTGGAAGGAGGCTCCAACCCCCTAGGTTCTCAGGCTACAACCTGATGGAAGCTCCAACTCCCCAATTCTCTGGCTACAACCAGAAGGAGGCTACAACCCCCTAAGTTCTTCGGCTACAACCGAAAGGTGGGTACAACCACCTATCCTTGCCCCATCCAACCACCCTGAAGTAGAATTATAATGATGGAACCACTGTCACACTATCACTGTGAGATATACCACTGTAAACTTGTACCAATAAACCTAAACCATGCATCAACCTGTACCTCAACCTGTAATCAACCTGTACCATAAACAAGTGCATCAACCCTGCACCAACCTGCACCAAACAATCTGTAATAAACTTGTACCATAATCATGTGCAACCAACCATGTACCAAGTATGTACCAATCATGTGTCAAGTACTCCTCAACTATGACTCATCAATATGTACCTACATCATCAACTATACACGTCATGTATGTGCAAACTCATCAACTAATTGTCTCAACCATGTACCCAACATGTACCTCAAACAAAATCCCTCATCAATTTCATCATCTAAATATTATTTGTAACTCTGTAATAGACCTGGTGTATATGATCACATACCTGCAAACCTTCCTTAACTTGTTGAATTCTGGATTATTATAGAGAGAGACCTTGTAGAGCATGCCCCGCATGAAATATTTGTTGAATCGATCTGAAACTATTACAGAGCATACTACAAACTGTACTATAACCAACACATTTGGTCTTACTAAATTTGAATCTGTTATGAATAATTTATGACGTTTTTACCCAAAACACCTTAGAAAGCATCATCAAAAGAATTTATCCTTTCTTGAATTCCGGCCTTCTTTTCTTCACTTTCATCAGAAATTTGGCTTAGATATCCTTTGGTTACCCTAGAAACCTATAGGTATTCAATATGATCAAGTGTACTTAAATGAGAGAGCCTTGCCTCTTATTTATACTCTCCAAGTAGCTTCCTTAAAAACATCTTCTAGGTCACTTTGCCCACTTTTCTTATTTTAGGGTTAACCCACTTCTAATTTCTCCATTAAATTTAATATTTAAATAATTTATTTTGTATTCACTTTGAATCACAGTACACTAATAACTTCAATTTATTATTTACCTTCTAAAATTGCTTAAACCACTTTGACTACTTTGACCTTTTGGGGCTTCTAGATGACATAAGAGGGTCCTCCAACTTCGTAAGGCTATAACTCTCAAACCGTGAGGAGTTATGTGATGTTCCACATACCACCATAAATGGAATGACATCTACCATCCATATACAATAGTATTACCTTAAAATATATCAAAACTCATACCATTATCCATCAAACAAACTTGGGTCCATTACCCAAGCCTGGGTTCTCCAACTTCTCATGGCCATAACTCTATAACCATGAGGATTTATGTGATGTTCCACATACCATTGGAAATGGCATGAAAATCACTATCCATATAGGATAGTTTCACTGACAAATTCAGTGACCTTCATCTCATTATTCCAAAAATAAGCATGGGTTCTCTAACCATACTTCTAGGATAACTCAATCCGCAAAGCGTCTTCCCATGAGAGCTTTCACCATAACGGGACCACTTTGGAGTTCATCCATTTCTACTTATTATCAACCATGACAAGACAATAACGAGTCATATTTACATCAAAAAAACTTGGGTCCATTACCCAAACCTTTGTGCTACTAGGGTTTCTTCAAGGGTTGACATCAATGACAACCAACCTTAATCAACATCCTCCTCCATCTTCCAATCCTCTTCAAATTGAGAAGCCAATTTCTAACGTAGTGTTGTGCCCGCCCAAGAACATAATTTGAAAAGCGACAATTAATCTAAATAATCGCATTGTCGAAAACTACAACATTGTTGAATATTTGGCGCAGGCGGCTTATTCTATGTCATCCCTCGAAGTTCTAAAGAATTTTCCAAGTCAACGTAGATTCCCATTGTCAGCTATTGGAGCTATATTGGATTCTGTGGAATCGAATCAGATTACGTTTAATAGAGATTGTTTTAAGGATATGCTCTCCCACCACTTAGCATTCCAAATTCAAATTTTGGTTGGTGGAAAGAACATCCATCGCACTTTTTTGGATGAGGGAGCCTCCACCTATGTCACATATTTGCATTGTTGGAGAGCCCTTGGTTGTCCTAAACTTACCTAGTCTCCTACCACCTTGAAAGTTTTTTATGGACATGGTTTCCAACCTCACGAACTCTTGCAATCTTTCTCTGTGACATTGAAGGGTAAAACTATTTTGGTCGATATCAGAATGGTTGATTCTCCCCTGGATTACAATTTGTTACTTGGTCGTAGTTGGTTTTATGTGATGACTTCCATCGCATCTTCAGTGTTTTGTATCTTACAATTTTCCCATCGAGGAAAAATTATCATTGTTTACCAACTTGACTATATAAATTGTTAGTGTCATTATTTTCAAGGTAGATTTAGAGTTTTGTCAAGTATTTGTGTATCGTGAGTTGTTTCAAGGTTTGTGGGTCATTATTGCTATAAACTATCAAATGGCATGTCAAAAAGATTCAAGTCATAATTCTAGGTGGAATGAGTTTTTGTGTATATCACGGGACATTATGACACATTATGAAAGGAAAAAATTCATCAAAGGTTATTATGGCATATTTTATATCTTTCAAATTCTTATGGTACTTGACTTGAAAAAAATACACACGCTACGCAAACTTGTTGCACAAGTTCCTGGGTGCTACACAAACTATCATATCACTCCAAAATAGTCAAATCACATTTCAAATCGTCTTTTCTCGGCTTATGCATATCTCTCCCCTTCCATTTTTCATGCATCAAACTCTCCAAGCATCATTTCTCCTCTCTGCAACCTGCAAATCCTTCTTCCAAGGTCGCTACGCAAGTTCAATGTGTAAGTTTTCAAATCATTTAACGGTGCACTCAATGATCATAAAGGTGAGTGATGATGAAATATTCAATGAGAATACATCATCAAAATCAGTTCATCAATCATATGTAGTTTGGCTTCATTCTTTGCAATATTAAGGCACATTAGGGTTTTGAAGTTTTGAGAGGAAAATGACATGTTGAGGAAGGTTGAAGGGGTTCTAAGATGCCTTATCATCATCACGAGGCCACCATCACCATAAGCCATCATCATATATCAAAAAAAGTCAGAAAAAGATGGAAAAAGTGTAAAAAATAGCTTCGCAATGCAAAGTCTATAAGGCATGTTACACAACTGTTGTAGGTTGCAGTTACACCGTGTGTTACAATAACACACTATGCAAATGACAGTTTAGTGGTAAACTTCAAGATCATTTTCTGACCAAATGGAGAGGATTTTGGAAAAATCCATAGATTGATTTGTCAAGAATGAACTCAATAACAAAAAGATCTATGTTTTTACACATGTTTCATATTTTGAGAGATCAAAATGAATCTTTACAACCCATTTTTCCATATTTAAGCATTTAATGTTTTCATGTTTTAGTCATCATCTTTGGGAGAAGATTCCGAGAAGCTAGAGAGAAATATTTGAAAACAAAAAAAGGTTTTTGTCAATAAGGGACCCAATAAAAAAAAACTCTCTTAGTGTTTACACAGGTGTTATTATTTGGAATATATGAAATGGTCTTTGAGGCCTATTTTCCATAATTTCACCAAGCCAGATTTGCTGACAGAGTTCTAGAATCTTTTGAAATTCGACTTGATGGGCCTCCAAATCAGCAATTTCAATCCAAAATTGATATGGATATTGAAACTTGGATATTTTCCTATCAGATCCCATGATTTTCTCTTCGGTTGGCACATTTTTAGTTGGTCAAAAATCAAACCCCAGATAGTAGGATATGAGCAGAGTTTTGGAAAATATTCTTTCCTAAGTTATTGTAACAACTCTCTATCTTGGGAAAAAGATGGATTTTGACCTTCTTAGGATATAATATGATATTTTTCTATATATTGAATTAGGAGAGAGGTCCAAAGGGTTGGAATAAACACAAAGGAAAACTTTGTATTTAACATTGTACATATTTTCTGAATTTGAATGAAATACTAGTGTAGATGTACAGAGCTTTTTCATACCAAAGATTCTAGTGGTGATGACCTGAAGTCTATGTTCCTTTCATGTATGTTCTTCTTGTTTCTTTATATTTTATCTGTTGATACTTATATGTTTAAATTGGATAGAAAATGGTCTGAAATTCATCTCAAATGATTATTTAAATTCTAGCAATTTGAACACTGTGATTTACTTCTTAACTCATCAGAATTCATCTTTAATGGTGCTCTAAATGGTGTTCTGTGTTTTCCTCTTTCTTCCATTCTATACCAACAAATTAAAAAAATGAAATATCATTACCTACCTAGTCTTTGATTCTTTGAGAGTTCTACCTACCAAACATTGTTTTCATTTTCTTTCAGAGTTGACTCCATTTCCCAACAAGTTCCTTTCCTTCTTGCCAAGAAACCTTAAAAATCCCTTCATCTAATCAAATATATAGCCTCTTATCCTAAAACAAAAACCTATCTTTTAGAGACTAAGTGACAAGAGAGATCCCTCTCTGAACTGAAAGGCCAGTTTCAGTCCTAAGTGGTTATGTGGTCACCTTTGTGAGTTGCTTCCTTAGCCTAGGCAACTTACTTATTCCTAACACAACTCCAAATCTCCACAATGTTGTAGCGAATAATGTCCTTTTTGTAGATTTTAAACTTGTACAATATTTACTGCAAACAGATTTTTAGTAAAAGAACAAAAAAGATACAATGGCAAATACAAACATTACATAAAGATTTTTCCCTTGGAAACCCAAACCGATAAAACCAACATATTCTATATTCATTCATAGTGATACATTGTTTAAAATATAATATACATATAGGATCTAGTAACATCCAAAACCCCAACAGAATGACCTGGATTATTCAACAACCCTAATTCCTTAACGAGAAATAGAAAACCATCAGAAAAAAACCATGTGTCGAAAAACCTCTCAACAATGGACATGAAAATAGAGGCAACACAAAAAACGAGGCAAAAGTATGACATGTTTCTCGAGGAAAACAATTTTTTTCCTCGAGAAATGTGTCGCATGTTTGCCTCAATTTTCGTGTCCATTTTTTAGCAGTTTTTCGGCACATGGTTTTTTTCAGATGGTTTTCTATTTCTAGTTAAGGAATTAGGGTTGTTGACTAATCNTTCCAGGGGAAAACTCTCCGTGTAATGTTTGTATTTGCCATTGTATCTTTTCTGTTCTTTTACTAAAAATATGTTTGCAATAAATATTGTACAAGGTTAAAATCTACACATTGGCTATCATGATTTGAAAATTATTGATAGCATGAATATAGAAATTGGTTTCCTGCGCAATGCGACGATGAATAAAATTGTGGGTGCTACCACTATTAACAAGTATAATGATCTTCTTATTCTTAATATAGCCAATGATCTTGAGGGGATGTGGAGTAGAGAAGGAAGTGAGGGCATGCCAGGAAATGATTGGTTCAGCTTCAAGTGGGTCAGCGGGATCCTAGGTAGCATTGGGAAGGGAGGGCACTTCAAAAAGTGGAACTATCACATCTTCTTCGGGAACATATTTGGAAATGGCCATAAAAAAAATTCTTCCTTACACACGTGCCCCAGGAAATATTTTTAATTACAATTATAGCAAAGACCCTTCAATTGGTGTTCATACATTTCATCCCTAGTTAATTTTTGGACCTTGAGGGGAGTGACAGGGGGGTTAGGATTAGTGGGTCGAGGGAGAGGAACAAAAGAGGGTGTTTTGTTCTAGGAAAAAACAACTTGTTGGGCCTCTTTAGCACATTTAGTAGCTTCCAACCAATAATGAGGGCAGGCCATGAGAACCTAGGATCAAATTTCATCCTTTAGGCCACTGATAAAGAATTCACAGAAGAAATCATCTGACATACCCTCGGTTCGAAAGGACAAATGCTCAAAAGAAGTTATAAAGTCTTCCATTGTTCATGATTGTTTCAACTTGGTCAAACGACTGAGATAGTGGGTATTAGTGTCAAAGAGGTCATATAGATCTGCAACAAATTGGATCCAGGAAATATACCCCTGACAATAATTTTTATGCCATTTCCACCATTGTCATCGTTTAGCATCTAGATAGAGGACAACATAACAAAGTTTGGCCAACTCATTAGTAATACCATGCAGAGAAAAATAATGCTCCATTTGAGTGACCCAACCCATAGGACCAAAGCCATCAAATTTATTTACCTCGACGCAGGGAAGACAGGGGTCACACTGAAAGGAGTTGGATTGAAAATGCAGGGAATGAGAGGAAACATCAGCATCGGGTTGGTCCGAGGGGGAAGGACCCGAAGGGCAGTTCAACAACTGGTTGAAAACAGACTAGAAGGTGTTAAATTGGTTCATGAATTTGGCTTCCATGGTGTCAAATTTGTGCTGGACTTGGGTCTCAAATTGTGTGAGAGAATTGGTAGAGACAATATTAGATGTCACTTGATTGATGGAAGCTTTCAGGTATTGGTTGCGAGTGGTGGCAATTTGGAGAGGGGAAGTGTGGGTAATGAAAAATGGGTGGGTGGGACCACAAAAAAGGACTTATAAGTGATAGTTACCATGATCATCAGGGTGAGAAGGGAAATATAATGGAATAGGTGGTAAAATAGGGAAGCTGAGAAGGGGTCAGGTCCACTAAAAAAAAAAGGATTAAAAATGAAAGGTATGATTGTGATCAGGGAGAAAAGGGGAATCCAATGGGATATGTCCCAAATAAGTGTGTCGACGAGACCACTATACTTTTTGTTTTTTTACTCCTGTGGAGTTATACTCTGACCTGAATAATACTGCAGTGACGAAATGCCCAAATGCTTAACAGGAAGAAATGTGTAGTAATTTAACAACCAGAATGTAGAAGGCACAGTTGTGCGGAAATAGATCTTGTACGTTCTGTTTTTGTTTTCGTCCCAAGGGTTAGGGTATTCATGTTTTCTACAGAAAATATTTTTCCCTATATTATAGCTCTATGATATACGTGTGGGTTCCAATAGTAATACTCAGCCCAATATCTCAGGGCACCAACTAAAGAGGCTAGGACATTCCCTTAGTTGTACTACCCAACTACCCAAGTACTATAGAGTATCTTCCCGAGTGTTGTTCTCGATGGCACTATAGCAGTCAGGTGATCGATCAATTTATCTATAGAGGGATTTAGGAGATATAGGTCGATCCATATACAAGTGTTGTTTGATGCACTATCACTCGAAGGAGTACCAATAGGGGTTACAAGGGTGGCCAACATATGTGCGCTTAAGTGCCTCTTATATTTCTTGCATGTATTACTCCCCGACCGCGGGTTTATGCGCATAATGACAAATCTTTGTAACTTTAAGATTGTGAAATACTTCTCTACCTTGAAAAAAAATAACCCACAATTTTCTACTGAGGAAAGTGCTCTAATACCACTTGTAGTATTCTAGATGTAAAATAGTGTGCGGGATAGAAATATTTTAGCTAGAAATGGCAGAACAACAATGATATAACCAAAATAATACCATAATAATACCAGAAAGAGCACCTTGATGAATGATAGAAATGTTGAATTGCCACTTCGAGGGGGCAACCTCCAACAAAGAAGAGTTGTATTGCAATAATATCCAAGAAAAAACTACTCATACCCTCTACTCTTATTTATACTAAATCTATATATCCAAAAGAACAATCTAGAAGAAGATCCTTCTAGAAGTGGAAGCTTCTATTAGGTCTTCTTACAATTGACTTATTCCTCCATATTGTTAGGACTTATTAATATTGACCTTTCTTACATGGAAATATAATATTCTACCCACTTGAGGGATTAAGTAGGTTAGGTCCCCAACAACCCACCACGTTTGGCTTTCATTACTTGTATTTCTAGTATAGGTTTGTAATTTATTTGTGCAAAGACAACTTAGTTTTCATTTCTTATCTGGTTTTATTTATCTTCATATCTTGTATTGATTCCTTATATATAGATAACTATGTTCCTTGTTTTGAGATATGCAATTTTACATCATCATTACAATCTTGAATAATCGTCCAAGCTTCTTAAGTTGAGTACATTGGTAGCATACTCTATTCCAACACTCAATAACTTGTTTAGATCAAAGTTACTTTGTTTGTGAATTTCCAGGTATGATATTACTAAAGCTGCTCAACAGAAAACAAGATTATATGTTGATAGATGAAAGAATGAAGAAGGAAAATATAAGATAGAATGTTCACTAAACAGAGATCCTCTCAGTTTAATAAATCAACAAATACTTGAATAAAACAATGACTGATGGGAAAAAATACAACAAATCCTTTGTTGCTTAGGGATCCATAAATCATTGGCAACCTTTGATCCTCAAATTTGGAATATATTCAAATAAGAAGATATATAAAACAAAAGAATTACAATCTGAAAATCGCAGCTCTCAAGAGTCTCCAATAGCAGTAATGATTACAATCATAAAATTCCCTCAGGCTTACAAATGAACACATAGAGCGAAACTGCTTGCTCCTACTCTCTCTAACCTCTCTTGGCTCATGACTCCAACCCCTCTCTAAGAGATCCCTCCTCCCTTAAATATAAAAATCATAAAAATATCCTTAGGAGGTCGAATCCCATCTCTTTCATTAGATTCTAGGCCTTGGAGATAGGTGGCAACAGTCAAAAGAGACAAAAATCCAACAAACTGCTAATTTTTAGGAAGTTGTTGGAAGTCTTTAATGAATTGTTTCCAACTCACTGTATGAGGTCTTAATGGAGCTAAAACTTAGGTGCAAGTGTCCCTTGACATCTAAATGATCCATGGGAAGTCATTCAAACCCTCCTTGACAGCTGGCAACCTCCCAATAAGGAGAATATTCAATCAGTTATGCAAAACAGAGAATTTGCAGCACATTCTACAGCGCACTGGTGTTTTAATTGTTTCTCTCAAATTATAAAGTGGGTCAGGCTTAAATTTGGTCAATAAGTCAACAGGGATATCATATTCCTCCATAAAAAATTTCAAAGAAACCACTTTTTCGCTTTGGTTTTATGATCAAATTTGTAACAGTAGTCGCTACAAGAAATTTCGTAGCGCCCTCCTATAAAACTGCTCTGCAGATTCCATAGCGCCTTTTCTATGTCTGTCTAGGTGATTTTATAGCTCATTTTTTGTGTCTAGATAGGTGATTACGTAGCTCCTTTGGTAGCGCAACTATAGAATAGTCTTTGTATACGATTATGTAGCGTCAGACACTACAAAATCTCTTTGTTTTTCAGTGTTATGCAATGAATCCTCAAAAACACAAAAAGTCTTAGTAGATGGACTATGAGCCTGTAAATGCCTCTAGTAGGTGAAAATATAATATTTCCCTGAACACTTCAAAATGCAAGGATGATCACCTTCAAAGTTTATATTCTTTCAGCCACTTCATCATCGTTTGCAAGGTCATCACCATTTTAACAAGCAAGGCTCTTAAACTTTTTAATGTAGACAGATTTTAGATTTGAAATAACCATTGAAACTATAAAGGGAAAGAGTTGATGCAGGTTATATGATCAAAGGATAACAATGATGAGTTTAATGTACATGTTCATAGCCCCAAACAAGGGATTTGCAACATAATTAGTAGCAGATTCTGTAGCAGAAACAACAAGGGCCAAGAAAGACATAGGTACAATAATGGAAGTGGTGACATGAGGGTGATGGTGGTATAAGGGTGATGGTGATGGCATATAATCTTGTGATGGGATGAAGACATAAACCAAATATATGAGCCAACATCAACCTTAATTTATTTGTGCTAATACCTAAGAACACCATAAGGAGGAGATCCAAAGTAAAACTTAAACAAGACTAAGGATAAAAAATATAAAATATAAGGATGAATGACCCATAACAACTACATGTGACCCTTAAAAACTACATTTGATAACACTTTACCTGCCCAGTTTGATTTTGTAATCATAAGAATAGTTTCACTTGAAGGTGGGAATGATATTACATGATGCTCAAAGATTGCTTGAGTGAAATATTGTAGCTTGCACCATTACGGTATTTTCTTATTTTGTTTCCCAATGAACAGGTTTCTTGTGATTTTATAGTGTAGTTGATTTTTCTTTTTTTTTCATAGAGTGTATAGCCATGCTAGTCCTAGTCCTTGCACATAGAGTGTTGACACCTCTAATATTACACCCTAGGATTGATGATTTAATGATCAACAATTAAGTTAATTAATTTTCTCAATAGGCACATTGATATAAAAAAGAAAAAAGGTGTATTTTTCAAAGGGTCATCATTTTGGGAAATTAAAGAGTTTCTTATACTCAAGGTTGCAAGATCACAAATCTTCGGAACACAAAAATGATGAAGGAAACACGACTTAAGATATTCATACACGATGATGCATTTAGTCTATAGACTCCACATTTGTATTCGTTCATTGTAATTGTTTTTCTAGTGAATCCATATCTTCCCTTCTTGCTATTGCATCAGATCCACGTGAATAAAACATCGGAGCAGCATATTAGCACCGCATTTAGTGTTACTATGTGATTTTTTTCATGATATCTGAATTGATTTCATCTTCCATGACCAATTCTTATCATTTTGTTTGATATATTTGATATATGAAGAAGGTTTGTGCTAGGTTTAAATGTATGAAGCATTTAAAGTTGTCTGAAGCATGAACCATCACAGATCTAGATTTATATTGTTCAAACTGTTGAATTCATAATTATTGATCATGTTTTTCTTTCTCTAAAAAGATAGGAAGATTTATTCAAATAAATACCTTTCTAGTTTATTTTTTCCCCCTAAAATGCATCCATCCATTCCTCTAAGATTTGAAGTGTTTGATTACACATGGTAACATGCCTCTTGGGGTTGAGAGTTATTAGTCATCTGATCTGAATATTTTTTAAGGTCGAGAGAGAAAAAGACATTCAAGAGATTCACAAAAATATTTCCTATATAAATATGGATTTAAAGCTCTATCTTATTTTTATCCCCTGAGGTGCCTTGGCATAGTTCCATTCATAACCTGGAACATCTCAAGGAACAACGGGTTGTACAAATTGCTTCCCAATGTGTGGTTTATCTTCAAATTTATCTACAAAGGTTTCAATAAATTTGAGGGTCTACCACTTTAAAAATATAATTCTTAAAACACAAAATTCCTCTATTAAAATGTATATTAGAAGGGATACATACAAAATGCCTCAAAGAATGAGATACATACTAAACCAATTCAAATCAAGGAAGCCAACCATATTTGGAAATATGTATAGGTAAACATGGACAATATAACTAAGTACTTATTTTTATAACCATAATCATATAATAACAACTTGCATATACAAACCTCTCCTAGTTAAGGAAAAAATCAAACTAAAATGTATGATTCAAAACAAAGGGTCTTCAAGATTTTTCCTATAAATGTGAGATATGGGTTTGGAGCCACTTCCTTACACCTTGTAGAAAAAATGAGATATGAAAGGGTTGTGTAATTTTAGATGAGAAATAGGGCTTTATTTTCTGCAACCACTAGAGCTCATGGATGGCTACGTAGCACATCTCTTCACCTCTCTACTCAATAGGGTTACCTAGATTTTGTGTGAGAATTGTTGGCTTGGAGCACATAGCTCCTTTAGTAAGATGCATCTAGGGGAATCCCATATTCTATGCCCATTAAATACAAAATATTTTCATGTGCATCCTTACTAAATCCTAGTGAAACAAGCCATTGATT
>JASDQU010682835.1:58038-68734 GCA_032191745.1 Picea mariana
CTACAAAATCTCTTTGTTTTTCAGTGTTATGCAATGAATCCTCAAAAACACAAAAAGTCTTAGTAGATGGACTATGAGCCTGTAAATGCCTCTAGTAGGTGAAAATATAATATTTCCCTGAACACTTCAAAATGCAAGGATGATCACCTTCAAAGTTTATATTCTTTCAGCCACTTCATCATCGTTTGCAAGGTCATCACCATTTTAACAAGCAAGGCTCTTAAACTTTTTAATGTAGACAGATTTTAGATTTGAAATAACCATTGAAACTATAAAGGGAAAGAGTTGATGCAGGTTATATGATCAAAGGATAACAATGATGAGTTTAATGTACATGTTCATAGCCCCAAACAAGGGATTTGCAACATAATTAGTAGCAGATTCTGTAGCAGAAACAACAAGGGCCAAGAAAGACATAGGTACAATAATGGAAGTGGTGACATGAGGGTGATGGTGGTATAAGGGTGATGGTGATGGCATATAATCTTGTGATGGGATGAAGACATAAACCAAATATATGAGCCAACATCAACCTTAATTTATTTGTGCTAATACCTAAGAACACCATAAGGAGGAGATCCAAAGTAAAACTTAAACAAGACTAAGGATAAAAAATATAAAATATAAGGATGAATGACCCATAACAACTACATGTGACCCTTAAAAACTACATTTGATAACACTTTACCTGCCCAGTTTGATTTTGTAATCATAAGAATAGTTTCACTTGAAGGTGGGAATGATATTACATGATGCTCAAAGATTGCTTGAGTGAAATATTGTAGCTTGCACCATTACGGTATTTTCTTATTTTGTTTCCCAATGAACAGGTTTCTTGTGATTTTATAGTGTAGTTGATTTTTCTTTTTTTTTCATAGAGTGTATAGCCATGCTAGTCCTAGTCCTTGCACATAGAGTGTTGACACCTCTAATATTACACCCTAGGATTGATGATTTAATGATCAACAATTAAGTTAATTAATTTTCTCAATAGGCACATTGATATAAAAAAGAAAAAAGGTGTATTTTTCAAAGGGTCATCATTTTGGGAAATTAAAGAGTTTCTTATACTCAAGGTTGCAAGATCACAAATCTTCGGAACACAAAAATGATGAAGGAAACACGACTTAAGATATTCATACACGATGATGCATTTAGTCTATAGACTCCACATTTGTATTCGTTCATTGTAATTGTTTTTCTAGTGAATCCATATCTTCCCTTCTTGCTATTGCATCAGATCCACGTGAATAAAACATCGGAGCAGCATATTAGCACCGCATTTAGTGTTACTATGTGATTTTTTTCATGATATCTGAATTGATTTCATCTTCCATGACCAATTCTTATCATTTTGTTTGATATATTTGATATATGAAGAAGGTTTGTGCTAGGTTTAAATGTATGAAGCATTTAAAGTTGTCTGAAGCATGAACCATCACAGATCTAGATTTATATTGTTCAAACTGTTGAATTCATAATTATTGATCATGTTTTTCTTTCTCTAAAAAGATAGGAAGATTTATTCAAATAAATACCTTTCTAGTTTATTTTTTCCCCCTAAAATGCATCCATCCATTCCTCTAAGATTTGAAGTGTTTGATTACACATGGTAACATGCCTCTTGGGGTTGAGAGTTATTAGTCATCTGATCTGAATATTTTTTAAGGTCGAGAGAGAAAAAGACATTCAAGAGATTCACAAAAATATTTCCTATATAAATATGGATTTAAAGCTCTATCTTATTTTTATCCCCTGAGGTGCCTTGGCATAGTTCCATTCATAACCTGGAACATCTCAAGGAACAACGGGTTGTACAAATTGCTTCCCAATGTGTGGTTTATCTTCAAATTTATCTACAAAGGTTTCAATAAATTTGAGGGTCTACCACTTTAAAAATATAATTCTTAAAACACAAAATTCCTCTATTAAAATGTATATTAGAAGGGATACATACAAAATGCCTCAAAGAATGAGATACATACTAAACCAATTCAAATCAAGGAAGCCAACCATATTTGGAAATATGTATAGGTAAACATGGACAATATAACTAAGTACTTATTTTTATAACCATAATCATATAATAACAACTTGCATATACAAACCTCTCCTAGTTAAGGAAAAAATCAAACTAAAATGTATGATTCAAAACAAAGGGTCTTCAAGATTTTTCCTATAAATGTGAGATATGGGTTTGGAGCCACTTCCTTACACCTTGTAGAAAAAATGAGATATGAAAGGGTTGTGTAATTTTAGATGAGAAATAGGGCTTTATTTTCTGCAACCACTAGAGCTCATGGATGGCTACGTAGCACATCTCTTCACCTCTCTACTCAATAGGGTTACCTAGATTTTGTGTGAGAATTGTTGGCTTGGAGCACATAGCTCCTTTAGTAAGATGCATCTAGGGGAATCCCATATTCTATGCCCATTAAATACAAAATATTTTCATGTGCATCCTTACTAAATCCTAGTGAAACAAGCCATTGATTTTCCCTTCAACATTGAAATTCATAAATCAACTCAATCTAGATAGTTCCAATGCTAGAAGATGAAATATTTGGCCACCTAATTCATTTTCATGGGATAAACTTATTATCCTCTCATCATGTCTAAAATCCATAGTTACCCAATTAGTTATCCTCTCCTTATACAATATTTTTTCAAGCCTCAATAATATTTGCATTATTTCCATCACTAACAACAAATACTGTTAATTTCTTGTATCACTGTTGTTGACATTTTTAGGGCCCATTTTATCAATGTCAAATGACAACCCAATAACTATTTTAGCAATCCCATTCCAAATTGTTAATGTAAGTGCTAACATTGTATTTTACCAAATACCCTTCATCTGTTTCAAGTAGCAACACATTAACTATAGGGGAAAAACATCTTAAACTGAACAACTAGTAAGTTTAATCAACATGTGTGGCCCATTAAACAATGAAACAAATGAACTTTTAGAGAGATTCTTGAAACTGAGTATGGGTGTGAGAGTCTTCATAAGCTAGAGAGGCAGCACTCAACCTATGGTGAGGGAGAATGAAGTTGCAAGGGAGTATAGTAGATAGAAGATATGGTGAATTCCCAAAAAATGTGATTGCAACAAGCAAAGAAGAACTAAGTAATGAACACATATCTCGACTACTAAATCAACCCTTTCTATATAATTTAGTAAGTATGGCATCAATCAATTACCTCTTCCAAAAAATTTGTTGTATGTAGATGTCAAATGGCCATGTTAAGCTCCTTCAATATTCATTTCTACCCTTTGCGAAGTTATGGATGCCACCATTTTGTTAGAAGAGAGGTTGTATGAGTGGCAAAAGAGAGGTCGTACAAGCTCATAGGGAGGTTTGGGTAGAAGGAGTTTGTCATGTCCATCTCAAAGTCAATTTCAAGTGGACGAGATTTCGCTCTCGCTATATTCAATAAACATCAAATAATCAATAAGAAAGTCAATAATCAAAATAGGTATACATCTATTAATTCACTTGTATTAATGCAGATGTGGAAATTAGTGTTAGAACATTAGTTAAGAGATGTTTGTATTGGACAAAGACGAATTTTATGAAATTTCACTAAAATTTTACAATAGAATTAATTTTTTTTCCTTCAAACATGGATTCAGGGGTCAAATTTTAACCCAAATATATAAAATAGTGTTAGAACATCAGTTAAGAGATGTTTATCTAGGAAAAAGAAAAAAAAAACAATTTTTATAAAATTTCACTAATTTTTGACAACATAATCGATTGTTTTACTTCAATCATGAATCCAAATGTAATATTTTATAGAAATAATAGTGTGAAATAATTCTATTGTTATAAGACAAAAAATCCTAAAATTTATAAAAGTAATAGTATTGCAAACTTATTTCTTAAATATAATAAATTTAGAAATCATGGAGATCAAAGACTTTCTCTACATGAAACTATCTTATTTTACAAAATCTAGTATACAAAATAGTCTCATTTATATATATTAAATTTGGAGAATATTTATAAGAAAAAAAAAATACATAATAAATGATAAATAATAGTAAATCATTAACTATATTAGTATCAAAATGAGAAAAAATGTTATCATATGATCTAAAAAACTGATAAATGATAATAAATCACTAACTATATTAGTATCAATATCAAAATGAGATAAAATGTTATCCTATGATCTTTGAAAACTGTTACTTAAATCTGAATTTTGAATAAATATTTTACTGATTTAAAAATACCAACCAAAAAACATGGCACGCTTAAATGTTGATTGCAACACACAAAACATTGTATTAATTATTAAATTTTTATTTTTCAATATAGAAGGTATACATTTAATCCACATAAATATGGTGGGTCACTTGCTTAAATTTTATAATATTTAAATCTAGGATATACGTTTTGAATTTTGAATAAATATTTTACTCGTTTAAAAATACCAAAAACATGACACGCTTAAATGTTGATTGTAACACACAACTATTATTAAATTTTTAATTTTCAATGTAGAAAGTATACATTTAAATTTTAATCACATAAATATGGTGGGCCACTTGCTTAAATTTTATAATATTTAAATTTAAGATATACGTTTTGAATTTTGAATAAATATTTTACTCATTTAAAAATACCAAAAACATGAGACCCTTAAATCTTGATTGTAACACACAACACATTGTATTAATTATTAAATTTTTTATTTTCAATATAGAAGAGATACATATTATGCACAATAGTATGTTATAAAATAGTATGCAGAATAGAAATATTTTAATTAAAAATGGCAGAACAACAATGATATAATCAAAACAATACCAAAATTATACTAGAAAGAGCATCTTGATGAATGATAGAAATGTTGAATTGCTACTTCGAGGTGGCAACCTCCAACAAAGAAGAGCTCTATTAAAATAATATCCAAGACAAAATTACTCATACCCTCTACTTTTATTTATACTAAATCTATGTATCCAAAAGAACAATCTAGAGGAATATCCTTATAGAAGTGGAAGTTTCTATTAAGTCTTCTTACAATTGACTTATTCCTCCATATCGCTGGGACTTATTAATATTGACCTTTATTACATGGAAATATATTATTCTATCCACTTGAGGGATTAGGTAGGTTAGATCCCTAATAGCTCACCACGTTTGGATTTCATTACTTGTATTGCTAGTATAAATTTGTAATTTATTTGTGCAGCGACAACTTAGTTTTCATTTCTTATCTGATTTTATTTATCTTCATATCTTGTATTGATTCCTTATATATAGATAACAATGTTCCTTGTTTCGAGACATGCAATTTTACATCATCATTACGATCTTGAATAATCGTCCAAGCTCCGTAAGTCGAGTACGCTGGTAGCATACTCTACTCCAACACTCAATAACTCGTTTAGATCAAAGTTACTTTGTTTGTGACTTTCCAAGTATGATATTTGTGATATCATGATGATAATTTGTTGTATAATTTTTTTTTTGTATAAATTGTGCTTTGGTATAACTGGGATCGAATCGCAATTACAATCATGTAGCAATTTTATATTAAGAACTTTGGAAACCATTACCGTCCTCATACAAAATTTTCTTGATATTACACAGTGAGTTATGCATATATGCTTCAATATGATTTGAGTCTAATGAAAATATAGTAGAGACAATCATTAAGCCATCTCAAAGAACCTGATTTTATTTTAATCTACATAGTTGTATTACATGATTATCTCAGGATTAGTATGTTGTTGTTTGAATTGTCCATACAAGCTTGCATATAGTCTGAGTGTTGGATCAATCCTTAGAATTAGTCTCTTTTTCAATCCAATTGCTAATTAAAATTCTTGACAGGTAGACTCATATTTCATTAGAAGTACAATATTTACTATTCTTTGCTTTCATTTATAAATAGATAAAGTTTCATTGAAGGTAGGAAAATAATTGCTTTTTGACACTTAGATATTAAGCTTAAGTGAAATGTTTTAAGCACTTGGCCATCAAGCACTTCTTTGTTTTGCTACCCAATAAAAACAACTTTTTTTGCAATAGTATTATTTCATTTGATCAAAGTGTGGATAGATTAATTGACCTTTATGTTAGCACTGAGATTCACCCTCAGACTGCTAGAGGATAATCCCAATACCCATCAAAATGTAAAATATAAGTTTGGTTTTGAATAGGTGGATCAACAAGATGGAGAAAGAAAGGGAGAGGGCACCAAACTACAAATCAGTAGGCTACACCAATGGGCAATCAAGTCATAAACATTTTTCTCATTGAAGGCACTAAAGTTGCTCAACAGAAAACAAGATTATATGTTGATGAATGGAAGAATGAAGAAGGAAAACATAAGATAGAATGTTCACTAAACAAAGATCCTCTCGGTTTAATAAATCAACAAATACCTGAATAAAACAATGACTGATGGGAAAAAATACAACAGATCCTCTGTTGCTTAGAGATCCATAAATCATTGGCAACCTTTGATCCTCAAATCTGGAATATATTCAAATAAAAAGATATATAAAACAAAAGAATTACAATCTGAAAATCATAGCTCTCATGAGTCTCCAATAGCAGTAAAGATTACAATCATAAAATGCCCTCAAGCTTACAAATGAACACACACAGGGAAACTGCCTGCTCCTATTATCTCTAGCCTCTCTTGGCTCATGACTCCAACCCCTCTCCAAGAGCTCCCTCCTCCCTTAAATATAAAAAGCATAAAAATATCCTTAGGAGGTCGAATCCCATATCTTTCATTGGATTCTAGGCATTGGAGATAGGTGGCAATAGTCAAAAGAGACAAAAATCCAACAAACTGCTAATTTTCAGGAAGTTGTTGGAAGTCTTTAATGAATTGTTTCCAACTCACTGTATGAGGTCTTAATGGAGCTAAAACTTAGGTTCAAGTGTCCCTTGACATCTAAATGATCCATGAGAATTCATTCAAACCCTCCTTGATAGTTGGAAACCTCCCAATAAGGCGAATATCCAATCAACTATGCAAAACAGAGAATTTGCAGCACATACCGCAGCACACTGGTGTTTTAATTTTTTCTCTCAAATTATAAACCAGGGCAAGCTAAAATTTGGTCAAGTCAACAGGGATATAATATTATTCCACAAAAAATTTCAAAGAAACCCACATTGTCGTTTTGGTTTTATGATCAAATTTGTAATAGTAGCCGCTACAAGAAATTTTGTAGCACCCTTCTATAAAACTGCTCTGCAGATTTCATAGCGCCTTTTTTTTGTCTGGCTAGGTGATTTTGTAGGTCATTTTCTGTGTTTGGCTAGGTGATTACATAGTGCCTTTGGTAGCGCAACTACAGAACATTCTATGTAGACGATTCTGTAGCGCCAGTCACTACGAAATCTCTATGTTTTTCAGTGTTATGCAATGAATCCTCAAAAACACAAAAAGTCTTAGTAGATGAACTATGAGCCTGTAAATGCCTCTAGTAGGTGAAAATATTTAATATTTCCCTGAACACTTCAAAATGCAAGGATGATCACCTTCAAATTTTATATTCTTTCATCCACTTCATCATCATTTGCAAGGTCATCACCATTTTATCAAGCAAGGCTCTTAAACTTTTCAATGTAGACTGACTTTAGATTTGAAATAATCATTGAAACTAGAAAGGGAAAGAGTTGATGCAGGTTATATGATCAAAGGATAAAAATGATGAGTTTAATGTACAGGTTCGTAGCACCAAACAAGGGATTTGCAACATAATTTATAGCAGATTCTGTAGCATAAACAACAAGGGCCAAGAAAGAGATAGGTACAATAATGGAAGTGGTGACATGAGGGTGATGGTGATTGCATATAATCATGTGATGGGATGAAGACATAAACCAAATATATGAGCCAACATCAACCTTAACTTATTTGTGCTAAGACCTAAGAACACCATAAGGAGGAGATCCAAAGTAAAACTTAAACAAGACTAAGGATAAAAAATAAAAAATATAAGGATGAATGACCCATAACAACTACATGTGACCCTTAAAAACTACATGGGATAAAACTTTACATGCCCAGTTTGATTTTGTAATCATAAGAATAGTTTCACTTGAAGGTGGGAACGAGATTACATGATGCTCAAAGCTTGCTTGAGTGAAATATTGTAGCATGCAAGATTAGGGTATTTTCTTCTTTTTTTCCTAATGAACAGGTTTCTTGTGATTTTCTAGTGTAGTTGATTTTTCTTTTTTTTTCATAGAGTAGATAGCCATGCTAGTCCTGGTCCTTGTACATAGAGTGTTGAGACCTCTAATATTACACCCTAAGATTGATGATTTAATGATCAACAATTAAGTTAATTAATTTTCTCAACATGCACAATGATATAAAAAAGAAAAAATGTGCATTTTTCAAAGGGTCACCATTTTGGGGAATTAAAGAGTTTCTTATACTCAAGGTTGCAAGATCACAAATCTTAGGAACACGCAAATGATGAAGGAAACACGACTCAAGAGATTCATACACCATGATGCATTTAGTCTATAGACTCCACATTTGTATTCGTTCATTGTAATTGTTTTTCTAGTGAATCCATATCTTCCATTCTTACTATTGCATTAGATCGACGTGAATAAAACATCAAAGCAAGATATTAGCACCACATTCATTGTTATTGTGATTTTTTTCATGAGATATGAATTGATTTCATCTTGCATGACCAATTCTTACCATTTTTTTGATATGTTTGATATATGCAGAAGGTTTGTTTTATGTTTAAATGTATGAAGCATTTAAAGTTTTATGAAGCACGAACCATCATAGATCTAGATTCATATTGTTCAAACTGTTGAATTCGTAATTACTCGTCATGTTTTTCTTTCTCTAAAAAGATAGCAAGACTTATTCTCATAAATACCTTTCTATTTTATTTGTTTCCCCTAAAATGCATCCATCCATCCCTCTAAAATTCGAAGTGTTTGATTACACATGGTAACATGCCTCTTGGGGTTGAGATTTATTAGTCATATGATCTGAATTTTTTTGAGGGTCGAGAAAGAAAGAGACATTCAATAGATTTACAAAAATACTTGCTATATAAATATGGATTTAAAGCTCTATCTTATTTTTATCCCCTGAGGTGCCTTGGCATAGTTCCATTAACAACCTGGAACATCTCAAGGAACAACAGGTTGTACAAATTGCTTCCCAATGTGTGGTTTATCTTCAAATTTATCTACAAAGGTTTCAATAAATTTGAGGGTCTACCACTTGAAAAATATAATTCTTAAAACACAAAATTCCTCTATTAAAATGTATATTAGAAGGGATGCATACCAAATGCCTCAAAGAATGAGATACATACTAAACCAATCCAAATCAAGGAAGGAAACGATATTTAGAAATATATATAGGTAAACATGAACAATATAACTAAGTTTACTTATTTTTATAACCATAATCATATAATAACAACTTGCGTATACAAACCTCTCCTAGTTAAGGAAAAAATAAAACTAAAATGTATGATTGAAAACAAAGGGTCTTCAAGATTTTTCCTATAAATGTGAGATATGGGTTTGGAGCCACTTCCTTACACCTTGTAGAAAAAATGAGATATGAAAGGGTTGTGTAGTTTCAGATGAGAAATAGGGATTTATTTTGTGCAACCACTAGATCTCATGGATGGCTAAGTAGCACACCTCTTGACCTCTCTACTCAATAGGGTTACCTAGATTCTGTGTGAGAATTGTTGGCTTGGAGCACATACCTCCTTTAGTAACATGCATCTAGGGGAATCCCATATTCTATGCCCATTAAATACAAAATATTTTCATGTGCATCCTTGCAAAATCCTAGTGAAACAAGCCATTGATTTTCCCTTCAACATTGAAATTCATAAATCAACTCAATCTAGATAGTTTCAATGGTAGAAAATGAAATATTTGACCACCTAATTCATTTTCACTAGATAAAATTATTATCCTCTCATCATGTCTAAAATTCATAGTTACCCAATTAGTTATCCTCTCCTTGTACAATATATTTTCAAGCCTCAATAATATTTGCATTCTTTCCATCACTAACAACAAACACTGTTAATTTCTTGTGTCACTGTTGTTGACATGTTTAGGGCCCATTTTATCAATGTCAAATGACAACCCAATAACTATTTTAGCAATCCCTTTCCAAATTATTAATGTAAGTGCTAACATTGTATTTTACCAAATACCCTTCATCTATTTCAAGTAGCAACACATTAACTATAGGGGAAAAACATCTTAAATTGAACAACTAGTAAGTTTAATCAATATGTGTGGCCTATTAAACAATGAACCAAATGAATTTTTAGAAATATTCTTGAAACTGAGTATGGGTGTGAGAGTAATCATAAGCTAGAGAGGGAGCACTCAACCTATAGTGAGGGAGAATGAAGTTGCAAGGGAGTATAGTAGATAGAAGATAAGATGAATTCCCAAAAAATGTGATTGCAACAAGCAAAGAAGAACTAAGTAATGAAAACCTATCTCGACTACTAAATCAACCCTTTCTCTATAATTTCGTTAAGTATGGTATCAATCAATTACCTCTTTCAAAAAAATTGTTGTATGTAGATGTCAAATGGCCATGTTAAGCTCCTTCAATATTCATTTCTACCCTTTGAGAAGTTATGGGTGCCACCCTTTTGTTGGAAGAGAGGTTGTATGTGTTAAGGTCCTAACCCGCA
>JASDQU010682835.1:68834-80355 GCA_032191745.1 Picea mariana
CTCTCCTAGTTAAGGAAAAAATCAGACTAAAATGTATGATTCAAAACAAAGGGTCTTCAAGATTTTTCCTATAAATGTGAGATATGGGTTTGGAGCCACTTCCTTACACCTTGTAGAAAAAATGAGATATGAAAGGGTTGTGTAATTTCATATGAGAAATAGGGATTTATTTTGTGCAACCACTAGAGCTCATAGATGGCTAGGTAGCACACCTCTTCACCTCTCTACTCAATAGGGTTACCTAGATTTTGTGTGAGAATTGTTGGCTTGGAGCACATAGCTCCTTTAGTAAGATGCATCTAGGGGAATCCCATATTCTATGCCCATTAAATACAAAATATTTTCATGTGCATCCTTACTAAATCCTAGTGAAACAAGCCATTGATTTTCCCTTCAACATTGAAATTCATAAATCAACTCAATCTAGATAATTCCAATGCTAGAAAATGAAATATTTGGCCACCTAATTCATTTTCATGGGATAAACTTATTATCCTCTCATCATGTCTAAAATCCATAGTTACCCAATTAGTTATCCTCTCCTTATACAATATTTTTTCAAGCCTCAATAGTATTTGCATTATTTCCATCACTAACAACAAATACTGTTAATTTCTTATATCACTGTTGTTGACATTTTTAGGGCCCATTTTATCAATGTCAAATGACAACCCAATAACTATTTTAGCAGTCCCATTCCAAATTGTTAATGTAAGTGCTAACATTGTATTTTACCAAATACCCTTCATCTATTTCAAGTAGCAACACATTAACTATAGGGGAAAAACATCTTAAACTAAACAACTAGTAAGTTTAATCAACATGTGTGGCCCATTAAACAATGAAACAAATGAATTTTTAGAGAGATTCTTGAAACTGAGTATGGGTGTGAGAGTCTTCATAAGCTAGAGAGGCAACACTTAACCTATGGTGAGGGAGAATGAAGTTGCAAGGGAGTATAGTAGATAGAAGATATGGTGAATTCCCAAAAAATGTGATTGCAACAAGCAAAGAAGAACCAAGTAATGAACACATATCTTGACTACTAAATCAACCCTTTCTATATAATTTAGTAAGTATGGCATCAATCAATTACCTCTTCCAAAAAAATTGTTGTATGTAGATGTCAAATGGCCATGTTAAGCTCCTTCAATATTCATTTCTACCCTTTGAGAAGTTATGGGTGCCACCATTTTGTTAGAAGAGAGGTTGTATGAGTGGAAAAAGAGAGGTCGTACAAGCTCATAGGGAGGTTTGGGTAGAAGGAGTTTGTCATGTTCATCTCAAAGTCAATTTCAAGTACATGAGATTTCGCTCTCGCTATGTTCAATAAACATCAAATAATCAATAAGAAATTCAATAATCAAAATAGGCATACATCTATTAATTCACTTGTATTAATGCAGATGTGGAAATTAGTGTTAGGACATCAGTTAAGAGATGTTTGTATTGGACAAAGACGAATTTTATGAAATTTCACTAAAATTTTACAATAGAATTGATTTTTTTTCCTTCAAACATGGATTCAAGGGTCAAATTTTGACCCCAAATATATAAAATAGTGTTAGAACATCAGTTAAGAGATGTTTATCTAGGAAAAAGAAAAAAAAGAAACAATTTTTACAAAATTTCACTAATTTTTGACAACATAATCGATTGTTTTACTTCAATCATGGATCCAAATGTAATATTTTATAGAGCTAATAGTGTGAAATAATTCTATTGTTATAAGGCAAAGAATCCTAAAATTTGTAAAAGTAATAGTATTGTAAATTTATTTCTTAAATATAATGAATTTAGAAATCATGGAGATTGAAGACTTTCTCTACATTAAACTATCTTGTTTTACAAAATATAGTATACAAAATAGTCTCATTTATATATAGTAAATTTAGAAAATATTTATAAGAAAAAGAAAATACATAATAAATGATAAATAATAGTAAATGATAAATAATAGTAAATTATTAACTATATTAGTATCAAAATGAGAAAAAATGTTATCATATAATCTTAAAAAACTGATAAATGATAATAAATCACTAACTATATTAGTATTTGTATCAAAATAAGAGAAAATGTTATCCTATGATCTTAGAAAACTGTTACTTAAATCTGAATTTTGAATAAATATTTTACTCATTTAAAAATACCAACCAAAAAACATGACACGCTTGAATGTTGATTGCAACACACAAAACATTGTATTAATTATTAAATTTTTAATTTTCAATATAGAAGGTATACATTTAATCCACATAAATATGGTGGGTCACTTGCTTAAATTTTATAATATTTAAATCTAGGATATACGTTTTGAATTTTGAATAAATATTTTACTCGTTTAAAAATACCAAAAACATGACATGCTTAAATGTTGATTATAACACACAAAACTATTATTAAATTTTTAATTTTCAATATAGAAGGTATACATTTAAATTTTAATCCACATAAATATGCTGGGCCACTTGCTTAAATTTTATAATATTTAAATCTAAGATATACGTTTTGAATTTTGAATAAATATTTTACTCATTTAAAAATACCAAAAACATGAGACCCTTAAATGTTGATTGTAACACACAACACATTGTATTAATTATTAAAATTTTAATTTTCAATATAGAAGAGATACATATTATGCAGAATAGTATGTTATAAAATAGTATGCAGAATAGAAATATTTTAGTTAGAAATGGTAGAACAACAATGATATAACCAGAACAATACCAAAATAATATCAGAATTATATCAGAAAGAGCATCTTGATGAATGATAGAAATGTTGAATTGCCACTTCGAGGGGGCAACCTCCAGCAAAGAAGAGCTCTATTAAAATAGTATCCAAGACAAAACTACTCATACCCTCTAATCTTATTTATACTAAATCTATGTATCCAAAAGAACAATCTAGAAGAATATCCTTCTAGAAGTGGAAGTTTCTATTAGGTCTTCTTACAATTCACTTATTCCTCCATATTACTAGGACTTATTAATATTGACCTTTATTACATGGAAATATATTATTCTACCCACTTGAGAAATTAGATAAGTTAGGTCTCTAATAGACAACTTAGTTTTCATTTCTTATCTGATTTTATTTATCTTCATATCTTGTATCGATTCCTTATATATAGATAACAATGTTCCTTGTTTCGAGACATGCAATTTTACATCATCATTACGATCTTGAATAATTGTCCAAGCTCCGTAAGTTGAGTACGTTGGTAGCATACTCTATTCCAACACTCAATAACTCGTTTAGATCAAAGTTACTTTGTTTGTGACTTTCCAAGTATGATATTTGTGATATCATGATGATAATTTGTTGTATAATTTTTTGTATAAATTGTGCTTTGGTATAACTGGGATCGAATCGCAATTACAATCATGTAGCAATTTTATATTAAGAACTTTGGAAACCATTACCGTCCTCATACAAAATTTTCTTGATATTACACAGTGAGTTATGCATATATGCTTCAATATGATTTGAGTCTAATGAAAATATAGTAGAGACAATCATTATGCCATCTCAAAGAACCTGATTTTATTTTAATCTACATAGTTGTATTACATGTTTATCAAAGGATTAGTATGTTGTTGTTTGAATTGTCCATACAAGTTTGCATATAGTTTGAGTGTTGGATCAATCCTTAGAATTAATCTCTTTCTCTATCCAATTGCTAATTAAAATTTTTAACAGATAGACTCATATTTCATTAGAAGTACAATATTTACTATTCTTTGCTTTCATTTATAATTAGACAAAGTTTCATTGAAGGTAGGAAAATAATTGATTTTTAACACTTAGATATTAAGCTTAAGTGAAATGTTTTAAGCATTTGGCCATCAAGCACTTTTTTGTTTTGCTACCCAATAAAAAAAAAAATTTAGCAATAGAATTGTTTCATTTGATCAAAGTGTGGATAGATTAATTGTCCTTTATGTTAGCACTGAGATTCACCCTCAGACTGCTAGAGGATAATCCCAATACCCATCAAAATGTAAAATATAAGTTTGATTTTGAATAGGTGGATCAACAAGATGGAGAAAGAAAGGGAGAGGGCAACAAACTACAAATCAGTAGGCTACACCAATGGGCAATTGAGTCATAAACATTTTTCTCATTGAAGGCACTAAAGTTGCTCAATAGAAAACAAGATTATATCTTGATGGATGGAAGAGTGAAGAAGGAAAACATAAGATAGAATGTTCACTAAACAAAGATCCTTTCGGTTTAATAAATCAACAAATACTTGAATAAAACAATGACTGATGGGAAAAAATACAACAGATCCTCTGCTACTTAGAGATCCATAAATCATTGGCAACCTTTGATCCTCAAATCTGGAATATATTCAAATAAGAAGATATACAAAACAAAAGAATTACAATCTGAAAATCATAGCTCTCATGAGTCTCCAATAGCAGTAATGATTACAATCATAAAATGCCCTCAGGCTTACAAATGAACACACACAGGGAAACTACCTGCTCCTATTATCTCTAGCCTCTCTTGGCTCATGACTCCAACCCCTCTCCAAGAGCTCCCTCCTCCCTTAAAGATAAAAAGCATAAAAATATCCTTAGGAGGTCGAATCCCATATCTTTCATTGGATTCTAGGCATTGGAGATAGGTGGCAACAGTCAAAAGAGACAAAAGTCCAACAAACTGCTAATTTTCAGGAAGTTGTTGGAAGTCTTTAATGAATTGTTTCCAACTCACTGTATGAGGTCTTAATGGAGCTAAAACTTAGTTTCAAGTGTCCCTTGACATCTAAATGATCCATGGGAATTGATTCAAACCCTCCTTGATAGTTGGAAACCTCCCAATAAGGCGAATATCCAATCAACTATGCAAAACAAAGAATTTGCAGCACATTCTGCAATGCACTGGTGTTTTAATTTTTTCTCTCAAATTATAAACCGGGTCAGGCTAAAATTTGGTCAACAAGTCAACAGGGATATAATATTCTTCCACAAAAAATTTCAAAGAAACCCACATTGTCATTTTGGTTTTATGATCAAATTTGTAATAGTAGCCGCTACAAGAAATTTTGTAGCACCCTCCTATAAAACTGCTCTGCAGATTTCGTAGCGCCTTTTTTGTGTCTGGCTAGGTGATTTTGTAGCTCATTTTCTATGTCTGGCTAGGTGATTACATAGTGCCTTTGGTAGCACAACTACATAACATTCTGTGTAGACGATTCTGCAGCACCAGTCACTACGAAATCTCTATGTTTTTCAGTGTTATGCAATGAATCCTCAAAAACAAAAAAAGTCTTTGTAGATGGACTATGAGCCTGTAAATGCCTCTAGTAGGTGAAAATATTTAATATTTCCCTGAACAGTTCAAAATGCAAGGATGATCACCTTCAAAGTTTATATTCTTTCAGCCACTTCATCATCATTTGCAAGGTCATCACCATTTTATCAAGCAAGGCTCTTAAACTTTTCAATGTAGACTGACTTTAGATTTGAAATAATCATTGAAACTATAAAGGGAAAGAGTTAATGCAGGTTATATGATCAAAGGATAACAATGATGAGTTTAATGTACAGGTTCGTAGCACCAAACAAGGGATTTGCAACATAATTAGTAGCAGATTCTGTAGCATAAACAACAAGGGCCAAGAAAGAGATAGGTACAATAATGGAAGTGGTGACATGAGGGTGATGGTGATGGCATATAATCATGTGATGGGATGAAAACATAAACCAAATATATGAGCCAACATCAACCTTAACTTATTTGTGCTAAGACCTAAGAACACCATAAGGAGGAGATCCAAAGTAAAACTTAAACAAGACTAAGGATAAAAAATATAAAATATAAGGATGAATGACCCATAACAACTACATGTGACCCTTAAAAACTACATGTGATAAAACTTTACATGCCCAGTTTGATTTTGTAATCATAAGAATAGTTTCATTTGAAGGTGGGAACAAGATTACATGATGCTCAGAGCTTGCTTGAGTGAAATATTGTAGCATGCACCATTAGGGTATTTTCTTCTTTTTTTCCTAATGAACAGGTTTCTTGTGATTTTCTAGTGTAGTTGATTTTTCTTTTTTTTTCATAGAGTAGATAGCCATGCTAGTCCTAGTCCTTGTACATAGAGTGTTGAGACCTCTAATATTACACCCTAAGATTGATGATTTAATGATCAACAATTAAGTTAATTAATTTTCTCAACATGCACAATGATATAAAAAAGAAAAAATGTGCATTTTTCAAAGGGTCRCCATTTTGGGGAATTAAAGAGTTTCTTATACTCAAGGTTGCAAGATCACAAATCTYAGGAACACGCAAATGATGAAGGAAACACGACTCAAGAGATTCATACACCATGATGCATTTAGTCTATAGACTCCACATTTGTATTCGTTCATTGTAATTGTTTTTCTAGTGAATCCATATCTTCCATTCTTACTATTGCATTAGATCGACGTGAATAAAACATCAAAGCAAGATATTAGCACCACATTCATTGTTATTGTGATTTTTTTCATGAGATATGAATTGATTTCATCTTGCATGACCAATTCTTACCATTTTTTTGATATGTTTGATATATGCAGAAGGTTTGTTTTATGTTTAAATGTATGAAGCATTTAAAGTTTTCTGAAGCATGAACCATCACAGATCTAGATTCATATTGTTCAAACTGTTGAATTCGTAATTACTCGTCATGTTTTTCTTTCTCTAAAAGGATTGCAAGACTTATTCTCATAAATACCTTTCTAGTTTATTTGTTTCCCCTAAAATGCATCCATCCATCCCTCTAAAATTCGAAGTGTTTGATTACACATGGTAACATGCCTCTTGGGGTTGAGAGTTATTAGTCATCTGATCTTAATTTTTTTGAGGGTCGAGAAAGAAAGAGACATTTAAGAGATTTACAAAAATACTTGCTATATAAATATGGATTTAAAGCTCTATCTTATTTTTATCCCCTTAGGTGCCTTGGCATAGTTCCATTAACAACCTGGAACATCTCAAGGAACAACAGGTTGTACAAATTGCTTCCCAATGTGTGTTTTATCTTCAAATTTATCTACAAAGGTTTCAATAAATTTGAGGGTCTACCACTTGAAAAATATAATTCTTAAAACACAAAATTCCTCTATTAAAATGTATATTAGAAGGGATACATACCAAATGCCTCAAAGAATGAGATGCATACTAAACCAATCCAAATCAAGGAAGGAAACGATATTTGGAAATATCTATAGGTAAACATGAACAATATAACTAAGTTTACTTATTTTTATAACCATAATCATATAATAACAACTTGCGTATACAAACCTCTCCTAGTTAAGGAAAAAATAAAACTAAAATGTATGATTGAAAACAAAGGGTCTTCAAGTTTTTCCTATAAATGTGAGATATGGGTTTGGAGCCACTTCCTTACACCTTGTAGAAAAAATGAGATATGAAAGGGTTGTGTAATTTCATATGAGAATTAGAGATTTATTTTGTGCAACCACTAGATCTCATGGATGGCTAGGTAGCACACCTCTTGACCTCTCTACTCAATAGGGTTACCTAGATTCTGTGTGAGAATTGTTGGCTTGGAGCACATACCTCCTTTAGTAATATGAATCTAGGGGAATCCCATATTCTATGCCCATTAAATACAAAATATTTTCATGTGCATCCTTACTAAATCCTAGTGAAACAAGCCATTGATTTTCCCTTCAACATTGAAATTCATAAATCAACTCAATCTAGATAGTTTCAATGGTAGAAAATGAAATATTTGACCACCTAATTCATTTTCACGGGATAAACTTATTATCCTCTCATCACGTCTAAAATTCATAGTTACCCAATTAGTTATCCTCTCCTTGTACAATATATTTTCAAGCCTCAATAATATTTGCATTCTTTCCATCACTAACGACAAATACTGTTAATTTCTTGTGTTAGTGTTGTTGACATTTTTAGGGCCCATTTTATCAATGTCAAATGACAACCCAATAACTATTTTAGCAATCCCATTCCAAATTATTAATGTAAGTGCTAACATGGTATTTTACCAAATACCCTTCATCTATTTCAAGTAGCATCACATTAACTATAGGGGAAAAACATCTTAAACTGAACAACTAGTAAGTTTAATCAACATGTGTGGCCTATTAAACAATGAACCAAATGAATTTTTAGAGAGATTCTTGAAACTGAGTATGGGTGTGAGAGTATTCATAAGCTAGAGAGGGAGCACTCAACCTATGGTGAGGGAGAATGAAGTTGCAAGGGAGTATAGTAGATAGAAGATAGGATGAATTCCCAAAAAATGTGATTGCAACAAGCAAAGAAGAACTAAGTAATGAAAACCTATCTCGACTACTAAATCAACCCTTTCTCTATAATTTCATAAGTATGGTATCAATCAATTACCTCTTTCAAAAAATTTATTGTATGTAGATGTCAAATGGCCATGTTAAGCTCCTTCAATATTCATTTCTACCCTTTGAGAAGTTATGGGTGCCACCCTTTTGTTGGAAGAGAGGTTGTATGAGTGGCAAAAGAGAGGTCGTACAAGCTCATAGGGAGGTTTGGGTAGAAGGATAAGAGAAGTAAAATGAACAAGAGTTTCACAATCTCAATATTTTAGAAAATGCCAAATGGAAAATGCAAGTGAAAATCCCTATTTTTTTTGTCATGTCCATCTCAAAGTCAATTTCAAGTGGATGAGATTTCACTTTCACTATGTTCAATAAACATCAAATAATCAATAAGAAAGTCAATAATCAAAATAGGTATGCATCTATTAATTCACTTGTATTGATGCAGATGTGGAAATTAGTGTTAGGACATCACTTAAGAGATGTTTGTATGGGCCAAAGATGAATTTTATGAAATTTCACTAAAATTTTACAATAGAATTGATTTTTTTTTCTTCAAACATGGATTTAGATGTCAAATTTTGACCCCAAATATATAAAATAGTGTTAGAACATCAATTAAGAGATGTTTATCTAGGGAAAAGAAAAAGAAAAAAAAACAAATTTTACAAAATTTCACTAATTTTTGACAACATAATCAATTGCTTTACTTCGATCATGGATCCACATGTAATATTTTATGGAGGTAATAGTGTGAAATAATTCTATTGTTATAAAACAAAGAATCCTAAAATTTGTAAAAGTAGTAGTATTGCAAACTTATTTCTTAAATATAATGAATTTAGAGATTATAGAGATTGAAGACTTTCTTTACATGAAACTATCTTGTTTTACAAAATCTAGTATACAAAATAATCATTTATATGTAGTAAATTTAGAGAATATTTATAAGAAAAAAAAATACATAATAAATGATAAATAATGATAAATGATAATAAATGAGAAAAAATGTTATCATATGATCTCAGAAACTGTTACTTAAATCTGAATTTTGAATAAATATTTTACTCATTTAAAAATACCAAAAAACATGAGACGCTTAAATGTTGATTGTAACACACAAAACATTATGTTAATTATTAAATTTTTAATTTTCAATATAGAAGAGATACATATAATCCACATAAACATGGTGGGACACTTGCTTAAATTTTATAATATTTAAATCTAAGATATACGTTTTGAGTGTATGTAATCTAAATAAGTTTTTTTATGGTCGGCCAATTGCTTAAAAGAATTTAAATTATAAGAAATATACAGTTTGAGTATATAAATCAAGATACGTTTTATGGTGGACCACTTGCTTAAAGGAAGTGGGGCATTTCTTAGCTTTCAACCATGATGATGAGTTAGTGATGATGGTCACAAATTTATTAATTTATTTAGTTTTAAATTAAAACTATTTAATTTATTAAGATACTTTAGGCTTCTAAAGTAAAACATTATGGACATTTGAATGCTACCATGATATTTTTGTGAATACAATATGACATATGATAATAAATATCTTGTATGGTTAGTGATAATGAGTGTAACAAGTTCATTTATTTACTTATTTAAAATATAAATCATTTAATTTATTGAGACATTGAAGTAAAACATTATGATTATAGAGTATGTTAGAAATTAAATTGAAAATAATTATGTTAAATTATTTATTCATTGTTAAGTAAATACTTAATTAAAAATTAATAATAATATATAATTATAATAAAATTTTATCTATTTTATATTATTAAATAAAAAAAATTTAATAATTAAAATAATATTATTAATAGAGAAAAACAATATGATAATGATTATGATATTGAATATATTTTTTATTTTAAAAATGATTATGATATTGAATATAATTTTTTTTATTTAAAAATTTAGTAATTAATTATATAATGATACAAAATTTTAAATAACTTACCTATCATTAAAATGTATATTTAAAAAAATTCCTATTTTTATTCAACCATTAAGGAACCGGGTCAATTTTTATTCAACCATTAAAGCACTAAGTCAATTTCGATTTTTACTAATTCATTTTTATTCAACCATTAAGGAACCAGGTCAATTTTTATTCAACCATTAAAGCACTGAGTCAATTCCGATTTTTACTATTTTTACTAATTCATTGTACCATATTTTTCCATCCCTACATGACTAAGGATGGCTACATTTATCATCAACTTCTTTGGCAAAAAAAAATAAAAAGCGTCTTTTCCGAGGAAACTCATTATTCTTAAATTTATGCATAAGTCCTTTTGAAATTCTTTTTTACCTATAAAAAAAACATTTTAATATCCAATCCCAATGTTTGTCTTGAGTAATAATATGCCTCATCTCTTTATGATATCTCCAAAAAAATATTTCTTTTCATTCCCATTCTCTGTGTAATATTTTCTAAGAGAAGCTAGTTCATAATATTATTTTTAAGTTTATTATTGGAAAAATCACAAATTTTGAATACTTTAAAACTATGTTTTTTAGAATAACCGTTATGTAAATTATTATGGATATTTTATTAGTTTGAGATATTTTATTATGCAATTTATTACCTTAAATATCATATTTAATATTAATAGAGTAATGCCAATATTAATAGAGCAATGCTTAAAATTATGGAAATAATTGAAACCAAAATGAAACAAACAAATAGATGAACACACCATCCACACAAATGAACATAAGATGTTACCTAGGAAACCCAATATAGGAGAAAACCTAGTTAGAAGGTGAGGCATATGCTCTACTCTTTTTTTTCTCATTTATCAAATCATAGGGGCTTGCCCTTGTTGACCAATATATTATCATGTTCATTCATAAAGGGGGTTTTTAAATTGTGAAAATAGAGTCAATAAATTATAGGTATTGGGGCAGTGCATGTAGGGAATAGAGGGTTATAGGTATTGGAGGGTATACAAAGGGGTATCTGGTAAAAATAGGTGATATATAGTAAACATATGGGTTTTCTTAATTGGAAAGATGTATTGGGACGAGGTTTCAAGAAAATGGTTTTGGAAGGTATTTATCAATATCTAATGAAATTAGAGGTATTCTTTAATATCCCATGAATTCGTGTGCTATGCCACGGGTTCAATGAGTGAAGA
>JASDQU010682836.1:39588-53259 GCA_032191745.1 Picea mariana
AAATGCCTAATATATTAAATATGACACTTTATATGAAACAATGACTAGAGTATGTCATGTGTGCTGGACCACCATTATCGAATGAGCCATGCTGATCAAGTGAATGAGTTGAGCTGATAAATAATGAGGGGGGAGGCATCTGAGTGGTTGCTGTCAATGGAGAATGTTGATCATCATCTTTGGGATCATTGTCTTCATTGTGGACCATGAGACATGATCTCCTCTAGTTACCCCTAGGTGAGAGGGGGGGGGGGTAACATTGCCAAAACACTTCTTTGAGAGGCGACATCAATCAAGCCAAGACCCCCTTCGTCCTTGGGCATAGTGAAAACATCCGAAGGAACTAAAGGCAAGCTATGCTCACTGCCATACTTCGACCATAAATATGCTCTCAAGAGCGTCTCAAAATGCTGAAACCGAGTCTTGCTGGGGCACCAACAAGAAACATAATACACGTATGAGGCCTGAACGATGCGACCAACCACAATCAACTTCCCTATAAAGGGGATGTCCTTATAATGACAAATGTAACTTACTCTACTGCCTTTGCAGGCACCAATCCCACATAGCAAATAGTGACAATCCAATCATAAAGGGTAAAACCCAAATATCTGACTATATCTCCTAGATGAATATGGGATTAGGTTGTAGGAATCCACTCAGGAGGGGAATCCAATACAAGGATCCAGTAATCAGTTTTATAATAATTTACCATAGCCCACTCCATAGCCTCCCAAGATGAAACCATAATATAAAGAATAAACTTCCCTTGAACAAAGCCTGTTTGTTTATGTTGAACCACATACTGAGCAACTGATCAAATCCTTAAATCCAAGGCCTTATCCATTATTTTATAAGCAACCGTGAGCAAGGTAATCGACCATCAACCACCAATTGTATCTCTCGTTGCACTTTTGGGGATGAGCTTAATCAACCCTTGTTTAAGAAACTCAGACAAGCGACCATATGCAAGTACCTCTAAAGTCAGACTACAAAAATTATCACCAATTGAATCCCACGTAGACTTGTAAAAATCACAAGGCAAACCATCAAGCTCCAGAGACTTGCCATTTTGCTTAGATGTTGAAGTAGTGAAAAGCTCATCCATCGAAAAGTCTCTATCCAATTTGTCCTGATCACCACTATAGACTTTGTGAGGGACAACTCTGCAATAGGCATCTTAAGCAAGAAGCACACCATCCATCCAATCATAAGGAGCAAAAATGGACTAGAAATATGATCCAAAAAGGATCCAGAGAAGGCTAAGAACAACTCAGAACTTACAGAGGCAACTCAGGACGCTCATAATGGCTTCAGTAGACAGAGAAAGGGAAAAAATTTAAAGTTCCCAAAACTCAGTGAAAATGACATGATCACGAAGAGCGTGTTGTACGCTTTCTAACGGTGCAAATGGCTCGTCAAATAGAGTAAGAGATTAAAAGATATTCGCGGTCAAAGTTTGGTCAACCTAGCCCAGTCAACATGGGATGAGTCAGCATCCGTACTGTTGACGTCAGCATCCGCACAGTACACGTGGCAGGAGTAGGAAGGTGACATGTGGCATGCTGACGTCAGCATGATGACGTGGCAGCACCAGAGGCTGCCACGTGTCACCTGGTTTTGGTGTTTTTGGACCGATCCGTAGACCAATCAAATCATGCCACGTGGCATCCGTACAGTCTGTACGCTGACGTGGCGTGCTGACTTGGCAGGTGGCAACGTGGACCAATGAGAGGCCACCACGTGGCCCAATCAGAGGCTGCCACGTGGCAGGCGGGAAATGCCCAAGGATAGCGCGTGAACAAAAATTTGGAAAAAAATGGTTTGGTGGGTCCGCCAAATCTGGCGGACCATGCCAAACCTATCCACGGTTATATCGTTTGGATATGGTTCTAGCGACCCCTCTAAAACTGGCGGAACGAACAAGTTATATATATATATATATATATAATATAACAATACAAAGCCAAAAGTAGGGTCTGCGAGGTTTGACCCCGGGACCTCCTCCCACAACAAACGCCTTAACATATCTACCCTAACCAACAGGCTGCAGGTATTACATTGTAACCAATGCCCGAATTACTTATTAAATGTTGCATTTGCCCAGCCACCAAGGGGGAGGCGTGCGTGTACCGTACGACCTTTTTGGGCATGCATTTCTATGCAAGTACAGTTATTATTGCAGAGGGCACGAAAATCGAGACGAATTTCTTCTTGGGCCTGGGAGTGCCAAAGTCGGATAGAGGCGTGGAGGTAGTCATTTTTGGGCAATTCGACGCCACGAATTCAGTGGTGCTGTTTGTTTTTTGATCTGAGCATTATTTCTGCAACTTGATTCCAGAATGAGGTATACTTATGTATTTTGCCAAATTCTTTTGCTGAGTTAATGAAAGAGCCTACCCATTTGAGAGCAGGACTCGGAGACGTAGTCCACTAGGGACGAACTCCGTTATCGAGTTTTTGTGTTCAGATATGATGCTTATGTCTCTTCATTTTTGACCTTTTCCTTCTTTAATGGCGCACTTTAATTTATGCTCATTTAATGCAATTCTTTATAAGTCACTCGATGAAAAGACCCCAGATCATGTTGGTATCAGAGAAGTCGTCTTTGACTTGAATTGTTGAGTGTGAATGCTTACTAGGGCCAAGCATAAGCAGGGTGAAGGAACTCTTAAGACTTTCAATCCCGAAGTTGGCCGTGCATCCCGAAGGAAGAAAATGGCAGAAGAGGACAAGCGTGATGAACAGGAGAAAAATTTTCACATGGTCTTTTAATGCATGTCAGAAATGGTTGAACGAATGTATGGAGATTACGAGAAGAGGATAAGGAAGAAAGGGAAGAAAAAGGAAGCACATGCAAATGATGATGCTTCGGTAAACCAATGGGCTGGAGGAGATCCTCTTGAGTCTCTATCTTCACCTTCGAGTTCTAGTTCTTCTTCCTCTGAGCATTCTCATCATTCTAGCCATAAAGCCTCTTTTAAGAAACCATTATTAAAGCTTGATGTAAAATTTGCTTTACCTATGTTTAATGGAGATGCTAATCCTGAAAAGCTAGATAATTGGATCCGACAGGTTGAAGTGTATTGCCGTGTCCAGGATATTGATGAAGAAGAAGTTAAGGTGCAACTGGCTTCTCTTCGGTTGGAAGGCACCGCTCTCGTATGGTGGGAGAGCAAGCTTCAGGACATAAGTAAGTGTGGTAATCCTCTTTCCTCATGGTCGGAATTTAAATCAGTGATAAGGAAACAATCTTATCCATTAGGGTATTTACATAAAGCAATGATGGAATGACAAACTTTAAGGCAAAGTAAAGGTCAAACTTAACAAAGTTTCACAGAAGAATTTAGGAAGAAAGCTCTTGCATTGAACATTCCTTTGGATTTTTATGAAACTTTAATGAAGTATATTGGCGCACTTCATAGTTATATTCGTCATACTTTGCTCTTGTTTAACCCCACTAGTCTTGACGAAGTTTGTGTGCAAGCCACTCACCTTAAGAACAGGGGGAAACATGTTCAAGAAGATCCCACGAAGGAACCTTCCAATCTCCCACATAAAACTTTTAAGAAGTTTAAAAGGAAGGACAAAAAGACCGCCACAGTGACGAGAGAAGGAGGAAAGCCATCTTGCACTCATTGCAAGAAAAGTGGTCACGATGAAGAACACTATTGGAAACTGCATCCAGAAAAGAAACCGAAACAGTTTGGCGGAAAGGGGAAGACAAAAACCATTGCTACATTGCAACAAGATCTTGGTTCCGATTCAGGAGATGAAGGAAAGATCACAACGGTTGGAGTACAAGGTAAAGATTCCCTTCATGCTAGTTCAAGTTCCAATAATGAATCTCATGTTGATGAACGAAAGAGGAATGAATTATTTCACATAAGAGTTGTATCTAAACACACTAAGATAGATACATTATTTGATCCGGGTTCCCAAGTAAACTTAATATCTGAAGCACTTGTCAAGAAGATGGGTCTTGAAACGAAACCACATCCAAAGCCTTATCCTCTTGGTTGGGTATGTGATAAAGCAAAACTTAATGTCACCAAACAATGTAGGGTCAGATTTGCTATTGCTTCAAATTTGATTGATGAAGTGGATTTGGATGTTGTACCACTTGATATATGTGGCATAGTTTTGGGAAGTCCTTATCTTTAGATAGAAAAGCAGTGTTCTTTAGTCATGAGAACAAATACCACCTTACTAAAGGGTGAGTGGAATATATTGTTAGAGCTCATAGCATGAGGGTAAATACAACACTTGTTAGTGCAGGGCAAATGAAAAGACTCATAAACACTAATAAGAGATATGTACTCATGGTCGTCAGAGAGAAAGATGTCGGGACATCCAATACTTTCCAAGGGTGTGATCCATCTCATAAAAAGGAATTAATTGATATTGTTTCTAAGTATGATGATATTTTTCAGGAACTAGATGGATTACCTCCTAAGAGGGAAATCCAACATGAGATACATCTTTAGCAGGATTCTCCTCTTCCTAATGTGGGCATGTACAAGATGTCAGTTGTGGAGATGACAGAGATCAAGAAGCAGGTACAGGGCTTATTGGATTAAGGGGTCATCAGGCCTAGTTCATCTCCTTGTGGTTCTCCGATTGTGATGGTGCCAAAGAAGGATGGCACATGGTGAATGTGTGTCGATTACCGGGCTTTAAATAAAATCACGGTGAAAAATCGATACCCTCTTCCTCGTATAGATGATTTACTTGATCAATTGAAGAATGCTGTTTATTTCACTAAGTTGGATTTGCGCAGTGGATATCATCAAATCAGGGTCGCAGAACAGGATCCATGGAAAAATGCCTTTAAAACTAAACATGGATTGTTTGAGTGGTTAGTTATGCCGTTTGGGCTTTGTTATGCTCCGACAACTTTCATGTGTGTGATGAATGATGTATTCAGGCTTTTCCTAGATGACTTTGTGATTGTATATTTAGACGACATTCTTATTTTTAGCGGGACTTGGGATGAACATGTGAGGCATGTAAAGCAAGTATTGGATACTTTGCAAAGGGAAAAGCTGTATGTAAAATTGCCTAAATGTGAATTTGGCGAGACTGCACTTGTGTACTTAGGTCATATTGTAGGAGGAGGACAATTAAAAATTGATCCTTCCAAAATTGATGTAATTGTAAATTGGTCTGAGCCAAAAAGTGTAACCGAAGTCCGAAGCTTCTTAGGTGCAATCCAATATTGGAGGAGGTTCATTTCCAACTTCTCCTTTATAGCAACTCCTTTGCATGCCTTAACCAGTGTGAAGAACACTTTTTAGTTGGAAGGAAAGCAACAAAAAGCTTTCAACATTTTGAAGGAGAAGATCAGTACCGCACCGGTATTAGCACTGTCGAATCTTCAACAACCTTTTGAGATACGCCATGGGTGCAGTATTGATGCAATATCGTAAGCCTATCTGTTACCACTCTGAAACTTTTAACCAAGTTGTTGTTAACTATCCTACATATGATAAAGAGTTGTATGCATTAGTCCAAAGCGTAAAGAAATGGAAGCACTACTTGTTAGGGAAGGAAACAATCATACATACAGATCACCAATCCTTACAGTATCTCCAAGCACAGACCAAGTTGCAACAATCTCGACACTACAAATGGATGGGTTTTCTACAACAATTTCATTTGGTAATTAAGTACAAAAAGGGTACAAGTATCAAGGTAGCTGATATGCTTTCTAGACCTCCTATTGCTGCTTCTATTATTTTGAAGAATACTTCTTTATCTCATGATAGCTATGTAGAACAATATGCCATCGATGAAGATTTTAAAGAAGTATATGAGAAGCTAACTCTTGGTTCACAGGTAGAGAGCTATTGTCTGCAGGGAAAACTACTCTACCATCTTGGAAAGATGTGTATTCCTACGAGTGAACGAGTCCATGTAATACGAGAAGCTCACACTTCTCTTGTGTCTGGGCATTTTGGGGTAGGAAAAACTATGGCTCATTTGCAAAGGGTTTGTTACTGGCCTCAAATGAAAGCAATTGTAACTAAATATGTAAAGGGGTGTGTGATGTGTTCTACTTGTAAGCCCACTAATAGAAAACTGGGGCTATACTCACCACTTCCTGTTCCATCCCATCCATGGGAAAGTATCTCCATGGATTTTGTAGGGGGTTTACCAATGACCAAAGGAGCTCATGAATATTTGTATATTGTAGTGGATAGGTTCAACAAGATGTGTATCTTGATGCCATGTAAAAAGAAGATCACTGCTGAGCAGACTGCTAATCTCTTCTTTCAGTATGTTTGGGTTCACTTTGGGTTACCCACATCGATTGTCTTGGATCGAGATACTCGATTCCTTGGGGAATTTTGGACTAGCTTATGGAGGATGATGGACACCAAATTGAAGAGGAGCACTACTTTCCATCCACAGACCGACGGACAGACATAGGTGGTAAGCCAAACAGTGGTACTTTTGCTTCGAGGTTACTGCAGCAAGCATCCCAAGTTATGGGATGAACAGACACCCTATGTACAACATGCGTACAATCGAGCTTTACATTCGTTGACTCAGAGTTCACCTTTTGAGACATGTTTTGGGTACCTACCAAAGGTTCCTTTGGACTTGATGTATGGGAGAGATGCCGATGTGAATGAAGAACGAACAGGGGATAGAGCCCGCAAGTTCATCCAGAGGATCCAGCAGATACACCAGGCAGTCAGGGAACATTTGGAGAAAAGTCAAGCACAGTATAAAGCTCGGCATGAAAAGCACAGGGTTGATCACTAGCTCCAGGTTGGAGATCGGGTATGGCTTCACATCAGTAAGGAGAGATTGAAGGGTGAAGGCAAGAAACTCAAGCCCATTCGTTATGAACCCTTCACTATATTGGAGAAAAGTGGTACCAATGCTTTTCGTCTGGATCTTCCACTTACATGCAGATTTACTCAGTTGTGAACGTTGAAAACTTGAAACTTTTCGAGCCTCCCATGATCATGGATCAAGATGAGGAAGTTTCAATACCTTTAGTTGATGAGTTTGCACCTGAGTACTTGGATGAGTTACAGGAAGATATCATCCTAGATAGGAGGACGAAGACTTCGCGAGGGGTGATGTTGATTATCTTCGAGTAGGCTTAAAAGGCACACATCCAAGCAAGGCAAAGTGGATAGAGAAGGACAAAGTGAGGGGACTCTTCCCTCACTTACCCGTTGATTGATGAAAGCTTTTGGTGCTCCAAAAAGCTCTCAATGGGAAGGCGTGATCCAAAAAGGATCTAGAGAAGGCTAAGAACAACTCAGAACTCACAGAGGCAACTCAGGACGCTCAGAATGGATTCAATAGACAAAGAAAGGGCAAAAATTCAAAGTTCCCAAAACTTAGTGAAAATTACATGATCGCGTTGCAAGCTTTCTAACGACGCAAACGGCTCATCAAACTGAGTTATGGATTGAAAGATATTCGCGGTCAAAGTTTGGTCAACCTAGCCCAGTGAGCAGGGAATGAGTCAACATTCGTACAGTACACGTGGCAGGAGCAGGAAGGTGACACGTGACATGCTGACATCAACATGTTGACATGGCAGCACCAGAGGCTGCCACATGTCACCTGGTTTTGGCATTTTTGGACCGATCCGTGGACCAATCAGATCGTGCGACATAGCATCTGTACAGTCCGTACGCTGACGTGGCGTGCTGACTTGGCAGGTGGCAGCATGGACCAGTGAGAGGCCACCACGTGGCCCAATCAGAGGCTGCCACGTGGCAGGCGGGAAATGCCCAAGGATAGCCTGTGAACAAAAATTTGGAAAAAAATGGTTTGGCGGGTCTGGCAAATCTGGCGGACCACACCAAACCTATCCACGGTTATATCGTTTGGATATGGTTCTAGCGACCCCTCTAAAACTGACGGAACAGACAAGTTATATATATATATATAATATAAACAATACGAAGCCAAAAGGATGGTCCGGGGTTTGACCCCAGGACCTCCTCCCACAACAAACGCCTTAACATATCCGCCCTAACCAACAGGCCGCGGGTATTACATTGTAACCAATGCTCGAATTACTTATTAAATGTTGCATTTGCTCAGTCACCAAGGGGGAGGTGTGCGCGTACCGTACGACCTTTTTGGGCACGCATTTCTATGCAAGTACAGTCATTATTGTAGGGGGCACGAAAATCGAGACGAATTTCTTCTTGGGCCTGGGAGTGCCAAAGTCGGATCGAGGTGTGGAGGTAGTCATTTTTGGGCAATTCAACGGCACGAATTCAGTGGTGCTGTCTGTTTTCTGATTTGAGCATTATTTCTGTAGCTTGATTCCAGAATGAGGTATACTTATGTATTTTGCCAAATTCTTTTGCTGAGTTAATGAAAGAGCCTACCCATTTGAGCGCAGGACCCGGAGACGTATTCCACCAGGGACAAACTCCATTATCAAGTTTTTGTGTTCAAATCTGATGCTTATGTCTCTTCATTTTTGAGCTTTTCCTTCTTTAATGGTGCACTTTAATTTATGATCATTTAATGCAATTCTTTATAAGTCACTCGATGAAAAGATCCCGGATCAAAATAAGAGATAAACATACCACAAACCTTTGATGGATCCTCAACTACTGACTGACAAAGACCAAGCATGGTAGCCATAACCACCTTTCCGTTTAAGGAAGATGAAATAGAACTTGGACCTCTCATCCCCCTCTTGGGTCCATTGGAGATAAGAACGAATCTTGGCACCTAGAGCTACATAATCCTCTCCTATTCCGACCACCATCTCGAATTTCACAGCCTCCTCTTGAAGACCAACATTATGATTGTCCTTCTTGGGAAAAGGTGAATCTCCTCCAAGTTTTGCTGAACCACTTGCAACTCTTTCCTCCTTCTGCAAGCCATCATCCTACCTCAACCTCTTGTGAACTTAACAATGCGACATACAATAGCTTCCTACTAAAGGATCCACCCTTGTGCACCTAGCGACCATAGAGAAAGGTTCCAAACTCAATGAGCAAGGGCTTGAAAATCCTTTGATTCTAAATGTGGCACATTCAGTTTGAAAACTAAAGACAACAACACATCGTTAGAGTGACCTAAAGAAAGCAGGGTTTGGATCGAAAGATGATCCGACTTGATCACATCCATTAACATATACATTCGGTGAAGTTTGCCATAACAGGTTATCTTCTCTCGAGGGCCATAATAATGGTCCAACCAAGCCCGTACTCTACTTTGTCCCTGCTTGTAGTTGGTCTATGTGAACCAATCCTATAGTATGGACCATTTTGTCTCCAGTCAGAATAAAAAATCTGTAAAGTTGCCTTGCATTGATATCGAGCTTGTTTCTTCGAGCCACTAATCGTTGAGCCTTTGCCTCGACTTTGGTCCCCATTACACTCCACCATATTAAAATTGCCTCCCACAATCCACTTTGTAGCCAAAAGAGAGGAGGGCATCCAATCCCATAGGTGACCCCTCTCCAAACTGAGNTAGATATTATTTTTGGGATTAATTGCGTAGTGTAAGTCATTAATCTATGACCCATATTCATGAGTATTAGTCTCAACTGACCAATAATTCTCATGATTTGAATAGTCCACTTAGCACTCATTGCATCGGGTGATGCTCACTAATACTCATGAATATGGGTCATAGATTAATGACTTACACTACGCAGTTAATCCCAAAAATAATATCTAATACTTATTAAATGTTGCATTTGCCCAGCCACCAAGGGGGAGGCGTGTGTGTACCGTACGACCTTTTGGGCACGCATTTCTATGCAAGTACAGTCATTATTGCAGAGGGCACGAAATCGAGACAAATTTCTTCTTGGGCCTGGGAGTGCCAAAGTCGGATTGAGGCGTGGAGGTAGTTATTTTTGGGCAATTCGACGCCATGAATTCAGTGGTGCTGTCTTTTTTCTGATCTGAGCATTATTTCTGTAGCTTGATTCCAGAATGAGGTATACTTATGTATTTTGCCAAATTCTTTTGTTGAGTTATTGAAAGAGCCTACCCATTTGAGAGCAGGACCCGAAGACGTAGTCCACCAGGGACGAACTCCGTTATCAAGTTTTCGTGTTCAGATCTGATGCTTATGTCTCTTCATTTTTGAGCTTTTCCTTCTTTAATGGTGCACTTTAATTTATGCTCATTTAATGCAATTCTTTATAAGTCACTCGATGAAAAGATCCCGTATCAAAATAAGAGATAAACATACCACAAACCTTTGATGGATCCTCAACTAGAGATCCATCTGACTGACAAAGACCAAGCATGGTAGCCATAACCACCTTTCCGTTTAAGGAAGACGAAATAGAACTTGGACCTCTCATCCCCCTCTTGGGTCCACTGGAGATAAGAACGAATCTTGGTACCTAGAGCTACATAATCCTCTCCTATCTTGACCACCATCTCCAATTTCACAGCCTCCTCTTGAAGAGCAACATTATGATTGTCCTTCTTGGGATAAGGTGAATCTCCTCCAAGTTTTGCTGAACCACTTGCAACTCTTTCCTCCTCCTGGAAGCCATCATCCTACCTCAACCTCCTATGAACTTAACAATGCGACATACAGTAGCTTCCTACTAAAGGATCCACCCTTGTGCACCTAGTAACCATAGAGAAAGGTTCCAAAATCAATGAGCAAGGGCTTGAAAATCCTTTGATTCTAAATGTGGCACATTCAGTTTGAAAACTAAAGACAACAACACATCGTTAGAGTGACCTAAAGAAAGCAGGGTTTGGATCGAAAGATGATCCGACTTGATCACATCCATTAACATATACATTCGGTGAAGTTCGCCATAACAGGTTATCTCCTCTCGAGGGCCATAATAATGGTCCAACCAAGTCCGTACTCTACTCTGTCCCTGCTTGTAGTTGGTCTATGTGAACCAATCCTATAGTATGGACCATTTTGTCTCCAGTCAGAATAAAAAATCTGTAAAGTTGCCTTGCATTGATACCGAGCTTGTTTCTTCGAGCCACTAATCATTGAGCCTTTGCCTCGACTTTGGTCGCCATTACACTCCACCATATTAAAATTGCCTCCCACAATCCACTCTGTAGCCAAAAGAGAGGAGGGCATCCAATCCCATAGGTGACCCCTCTCAAAACTGAGATTAGGGCCATACATTACACAAAAATGAAGAACTCGATCTTGGATCACAAGAGTGACCCAAACACACTCATCCTCAGGATCCGACCTAGAAGCAATCACAAAACTCTACAAGGATAAAGAAAAGGCGATCACCACCCTAAAAAGGCCCATTCCAATAGTAGTTCACCATATTCTGAAGCTTGAAATCCATTGACTTCACCTTCTGTAAGAAGACCACATTAGACCATAATCCTTGCAACACACCTTTGACAAACTATTTGGAAAATAGAATCATCATCCTTTGCACATTCCAAGACAATAGGGAGAGCTTCATTCCAATGGGAGATGAGTCCTAAAATTTTGTATCGGTTGGTCATCTCAAAACCCTCAAGCATCTGATGATCTAGGGAATGAGTCATCCCATCCTTGTAGGATTTCATTTGCTACTATGGACATGAAGCACTAGCTGACTTGTTCGCACGAGCAGGGGAATAAAACCGCTTCCCCTTGTGAGATTTAACTGGCCAACCTTTCTCAATCTCCATACTACTAGACCCCTAATGCACAACAGTCCCCATACCCTCAAGGATAGAAGGTTGAGGCAAGCTAGGGTGCCCTATCACCAAGAAAGTACTAGGAATCGTCAACTGAACTCCCTGACCACCAGAAGGTTGGGCAACACGAACAATAGACGAATCAATTGCACCTGCACGTGAACCACCAGAGCCTCAATCACCAAGGCCTCTAGTGGGACCACTTGCTGCAGTGCCATCTGCTCCTGAACCTATGCCACCTCTCGAGGAACCACCTCCAAAACTTGAACCCCATGAAGAACCAACACCACCAACACCCGGTTTTGAAGCCACAAAAGAAACCCTTTGCCCCTGCACCTTGAGAAGTAGGTGTCATACCCACACTAGTACTAGCAGACTCCTTGGGCTTGGGCTTGCGAAGAGGGAAATATCGAATCAAATGATCCTGAGAAGCAAAGAGGCATTTTACAAGTTGAGATACCAAACTTTTTGCTATTTGACTCCATCAATAGTGCATACTAAAATGTATGGGGGAGGCTTCCTCTTCAAGTCTACCTCCACACGCACTCGCAGGGTAGCTTTGAATGAATTACTTCGGCAATCGAGGATGAGAACTTTACCAAACCTTCATACAAACAAATCAACAAAAGGGCACATATCAACCAAAAGGGTGGGGAATTCTAACCAAAGCAGATAAGTAGCTTGACATGATCTTCTGGATTAAAATCCACCTTGTTGCCGTCCTAATACACACCTACAAGTGTGGAGAAGTCTCCAACCCACTTGGTGTGTCTTTGGAGGCACGGACCTAAGTCTAGACCCACTGTCACCTTGATCTAGACCTCTTTCATCCAGGCTCACTCCTAGGGAAGCCAAGGGGGTAGACCCGATTAAACTATGTCAAGTTTTGTTGTTAAGATTCTAGTAGTTAATTAAATTATCAATTAAGGAAACCCAACCCAATGACAAGCAGCAAATGCAATTATGCAATTCTTTCAAATGACAAGCAAACCTTTTCTTTTACAAGACAAAATAGACCAGTGCCTAAATATAACCAAAATTCACTTATTGAGATATACACACTAAAGATGTTTCTGCAACTTGAAATAAGTACAATGAATAAAATACTTAGAATAATTATTTCCCAAAGAATTGTAACCAAGAATAAATAATCCTTTAGTAAAAGTAAATATACACAATTAAAGAATTTGCTGAAAAGTAAATTTGCTTGGAAAGTAATTTGCTCGGAAGTAAACTGCTTGAATGAAGTAGCAAAACTTGGAAAGCAAATGTTGTGCAAAGTGTGTAGGTTGATTTTAGTAAAATTTTTAGTCTCTTTTGAGCTTAGGGGGATTAAATGTGAGTTGTAGCAATCCTAAGCTATGTGACTACCCCAAGTCCTTATCCCTTCAACCAAAAGGAAGTGTTGGGTGCTCAATAAGAAGAACAAACAAGGTTCTTCCCTAGCTCCAGAGGTCAAATCCAAAATGCTTGGGCTCTCAACAAGGAGGACACGTAGTGTTGTGAAACTGTCCCCTGCTTCAACCCCTTCTAGCCTCCCAAGTCACCCTATTTTGATGGTTTGAATCAATAATAGATTGGGTGCCTAATTAATCTAGCCACACAATCCTTTGCCCTTTCTTAGTTACCCAAGATCCACAAAGTGGCAAGGGGAGGGGATACGGGGCAGAAAGCAGGGTACCAATTCAATTTCTTTGCAAAAAATGAAATTAGACTAGCCTTCACGATATTGCAAGGTTGACAAAGCCAAGCACAGTGCAAGGTGTGGGCGTAATTAAATAAATAAAATAACTTGAAATTAAATAACAATTTCACAACTATGGCAAAATGTGGAGGACAAGCCTACCGATTTTGTGCCAAGGTGGGTGAAAGAAAATAAACTTAAATGAAATAAAAGCAAACTAATCTAGCCACTCAAACTTCTCTTTGTGGGAGAAGTGGGGCAACAATATTAAGCAAAAACAAAAATTTAACTTTTAAGCTAGCCTTCATGATATTGCATGGATGGCAAAGCCAAGCGCAATGCAAGGTGTGG
>JASDQU010682837.1:7018-18280 GCA_032191745.1 Picea mariana
GCTTATTATCTGAAATTATCTCTTTTTCAAGGCGTTGAGTACTTTTTCTGAGGTTTTTCTATGCTATATTGATATTTGGTTCTTAACAGATTAACCTGATCGATGATAGAGCCCACCTAGCCTCTAGGATAACAAAGGCTTCAGGTCATGACGAGTGATTGTTTGGGTTAGTGATTGGAGTAGATCAGTAGTTCTATGTAATGTGTTCAAGTTTTTGAGCTTACCCACAGTTTGGATAAATTATCTGGGTGTTTTTAAATAATTCTCACAAGCTGGTGTTAAAACACAGTGTTTCCCAATGCTCATTTCTTGTGTGTTTACATGCACGTCGCACAAGTGTCATCCCGATTAGTGATAGAGCCCACCCAACCTCCAGGATAGCAGAGCCTTCAGGTCATGACGAGTGATTGTTTGGGTTAGTGATTGGAGTATATCAGTAGTTCTGTTTTTAAGTTTTTGAGCTTACCCACATACTAAAGTTTGGATAAATTACCTGGGCGTTTTTAAATCATTCTCACAAGATGGTGCTAAAACAAGGTGTTTCAACACTGTTTTCCCAATGCTCATTGCTTGTGTGTTTCCACATACGTCACACAAGTTTCATCTTGATCAATGATAGATCCCACCCATCCTCTAGGATAATAGAGGCTTCAAGTCATGATGAGTGATTTATTGGGTTAGTGATTGGAGTAGATCGGTAGTTATGTGTTTAAGTTTTTGAGCTTACCCATAGTTGAGATAAATTACCTAGGCATTTTTAAATCATTCTCACAATTTGGTGTTGAAACACGGTGTTTTAGCATCATTTTCCCAATGCTCATTGCTTGTGTGTATTCACGCACAAGTGTCATCTTGATCAATGATAGAACCCACCCAGCCTCCAGGATAGCAAAGGCTTCAAGTCATGACGAGTGATTGTTTGGGTTAGTGGTTGGAGTAGATCAGTAGTTATGTGTTTAAGTTTTTGAGCTTACCCACAGACTATAGTTTAGATAAATTAACTGGGTGTTTTTAAATCATTCTCACAAGCTGGTGTTGAAACATGATGTTTCAGCACAGTGTTTCCCACTGCTCATTGCTTGTGTGTTTCCACGCACAAGTGTCTTTCTGATTAGTGATAGAGCCCACATAGCCTCGGCCCTCCAGGATAGAAGAGGCTTTAGGTTAGTGATTGGAGTAGATCAGTATTTTTGTAGAATGTGTTTAATTTTTTGAGCTTACCCATAGTTTGGATAAATTACCTGGGCATTTTTAAATCATTCTCACAACTGACAGGTTGGTGCTGAAACACGGTGTTTCAGCACCATGTTTCCCAAATCCCCATGCTTGTGTGTTTCCACACACAAGTGAAATAGCACCCAGGTCCCACTGATCATACTAGCTTTCCAAGCAAGAATATAATCTAAAGAATAAGTAATGCAATTCTTCCCACAAAGCTACAATTTCACATTCCTATATATGTTTTAATAGAGCAAATTCCATTCAAATGCATGCATATACTTGTGTGGATATTGCAGTATCAATATCATGTCATGCATCGAGATAAACATAGTTTTAGATATATGTGACATGCCTCGAGTGAGTTTGTGTCGAACAGTGAGCAAGAATGAAAATTTTAATGCATACATTTCTACAAGCACTTCATATGCATCCTCATACAGTATTCTAAGTTGTTGGTATTATAATTTCATACAAACATTTCATCAAGGCTCAACTCGTTGCTATAGCCTATATCATATTGTACAATGTATTGCTTACTATGTAGTACGCTAATAACAAAAAAATAATGAAAGATGGTTATCCATATGGCCATTTTTCACCATGAAAATCAATTAACCAAAATTTTCCATAGTCCACTCCAAGTTTTTCCTAACCCACCATATATTACTATTTCAACCCAATTATAACCAAACACATAAAAACCCAGGTCCCAAACCAACCTTACTAAATCTACTCTCGCTATTGTTCTAGATTCAGTTCACTATTGTTCCAGATTTAGTATTGCCAATTCAATTAAGTTTTCTATTAGTTCAGATTCCAGTTATGTTCAGTTACACAAATGCATGATCTATTCTTAGAGAAGGTCTCCAATCCCTAGAGGTTAGGTAGTTAGCGTGGAAGCATGATGAGCTAAGTGAGGATGCGGAGTTTAAGAAGGAGTGTACATCCATACATGCCACAACCATTCTCCAATTGGGATGCATTAACTCGGGCATTGTTATCCATTTGATTAGACATAAGGCTTAGGGTTTGAGGATGCTTCATACTTCTTTCATGTGTCTAGTTTAGTGTTTTCAGATCTGTAAGTTTGTTTCTCATATTATCAATAGTATGTGTCTATAGGTGAATGTACTCTATGGCTATTATTTGTAGATGAATGTACAAATCATCATCATTGTTTGACATGGCATAGCAGGAAAACTTTAAACATGCCACAAATAACAACATCTCATCACTCATATCATATGACATACAAAGGTCCCAACAAAAAAGAATGGACCATCGTACTCTGTAATAGTGTAATACATCAAGGATCTGGGATAAACCCAAGCTGGCAAGCAAAAACATGTGGTAAAATCCACATGCAAAATGTCTGACAACAAGGACCTTCCAATCTATCTTTGTATGATTGTATCTAAGACTGAATGTAGTCATACAGTTTCTCATGAGTCATGGAACACACTTCTAGACAAAACAAATTATCAACCTAAAACCAACCTATCACAGGAAAATTAGTTTTTAAAAATGGATTTTTATTGATGTGGCATTATTTTGAGCCAATAATAATATGCAAGATGAAAATGACTTGATGTATGCTGAAGTGATTTATTTTTAGATAAGTATTGTTGGTTTTGCAACTTATTGAGAAGAATTGAGTTCTTAAAATTGATATATCTCTTGCATTTGTGTTGAATTGCCAAATGGATGACTAATTTTATATTATTTTTCTCATGCAGGTTTCACTTTTGGTTTCTAGATTGATTTGAAATTCTAATTGTGAAAATTTCAGTGAGATGTCAAACAACGATCGTGCAAAGAAAACATCAAAATAGGGGGATGTATTTTCATATTTTCAAAAGCCTCAATCCAAGAACCCAAATTCTCTTCATGATTCAAGCTCTTTTGAGCAACCCATCAGTGAAAGTCAAAGAGATGTCAACTCTTCTGAGAATGCATCCAATATCCATATAATAGATGATGAAATAGGTTCCTATAGTGATCAAATTGAGATGCTTTCACCAGAAATTGACAATAGCAATGTTGAAGGTTTTTCCTTGGAAGGAAACACAAACCATTCACAATCACGGAAAAGGAAAAAAGGCCAATGGGGCATAGGGAGACAATTCGATCGGAATGGGTCTCAAATTTTCCATTTATTGAACCAATACCTCCAACAAATGAGAAAGACGCTTCACAAGAAGTTAGATGCATTATATGTAGTTGGAAACTTGGAAAGACGATAAAATTGCAGATGAAGTTAGATACAATAGAGAAGCATGCATGAAAGGTGTATGATAAGGAAATTGTAAATGGCGAGGAGAAATATTTTATCATATGGAAATCTTCTGAGGAATGTCGACATGTCAAATATGAAAAAGAATATAATAAATGCTTAGTCAATAAGATAAAACTTGAGGCAAGTGGAGGAACCATCACATCTCTATTTGAAAAGACGATGGAAAGAAATTTGTTATCCAAGACGATGCAATTAAGCACTATATTTCACATCTTATCTAGAGGTCGTCCTATGATAGATTTTCTAGATTACAAGAACTTTATATCTTTTCTCAAAGTGTCAAATTTTCCATCTTCTCAATGGTCAGTAACGAGTGGTTGGGAATGGGAAACATATCTAGCTCAAGTAGAAAAGGATGATTTGAAACAGAATATTGCAAATGCTATGTTTTTTCATTGTCTTTGGATGAAGTTACAGCGATTGATAATAATTCATGGATCTGCATGAGAATTTATATGATTAATGATCATGTTAGGTTTTCATATTTACTTGGGATTCATAAATGTGGGAGAATTCTACAACTCAAAATATTTATGAACTTGTCATCAAGACTTTGAAGGAAATTGGTGATATGGACCATTTAGTGATTGTGAAAAAGTTGGTATGTGTCGAAGCAGACGGAGCAACAGTCATGCAAGGGCAAATGAATGGCCTTTGTGTCAAACTACAACTATTAGCTTCACCATTTATGATTAGTCTTCAGTGTATGGCTCATAGAATGAATCTTGCATTTAAAATAGTAAGCAAGTTTCCACTGGTTTCAAAAGTTGAATATATTGTATGTGAAACTCATGCATAATTTTGTCATAGTCCCTAGTAAATTAAAGAGTTTCAACAATTTGTTGAGGGTGTTACAGATGGAAAAAAGCTACTAAAAGATGTTGATACAAGATGGATCTCAATGAATGGACCAGCTCAAAGACTATTTCGTGAGTACCAAACCTTAGTAGGGGTGATGTATGAACATCGCTTCAGTGTAGACAAAGCTCAAGATCTTCTCTTTCGATTAAATGATATAGAGACATTATTAACATTGGTTGGAATTCTTCCTATACTTTATGAAATGAATGTCCTTGTGAAAATGTCTCGGAGTCACACAATGTATAATGCAGAATACATGCATACAAGAAAATTAACATGTCTTCAATTGGTTAATTTGTATACAATGCCAGAGTCTTTCACAGGTCTAGCGTTTAAAGGTTGGACTACTATCATCGATATATAAAACATTGAAAATTATTTGAAGTTTGATGGAAAAGGAATACTATGTATGGTAGTGCATGGGTATATGATTCCATTTCATCATGTTAGTAATATGGGACAAATAACTAAAGAGTGGCATGTGTCAAGAGACTAATTCAACAATGTTGTGATTTCAGTGAAGTGCAACTTGATAGAAATTGCAAAATCACTAGCATCAAAGATAAGGGAACGATTTCCTCGAGATGAATCATTGGATGCCATGTATGTTGTATACCCTCAATATTGGAACCTTGAACACGATAGAGATGCTAAAAGAGTTGAATTTTTAGCAAAATTAAAAAAGTTAGTGCACCAATTTGGAAAGAATCGCAATGTACAAGGAGAGGAGATTGAAGGTATATTAGATTCATCAAAGTTGTATCAACAAGACAAGCTCTTTGGTTAAACAATGTTAGCTAAATATTGTGGTTTGGAGAAACCTCTAGAACATGGTGCAATAACAAGATTATGGACTAAATTAGGTGAAAGCCAATATCTAGAAGAAAACATGTCAGAATATTTCAAATTACAAATTTATGTCAAACCATGATTTTGGGATCGGTGGAGGATGAGAGAATGTTTAGTACACTATCATTCTTGAAGTCAAAGTTGAGGAACAAGCTTGATAAACATATGGATATATGTTTAATATTATATGTAACAAAGTATGACATAAACAATTTTCCATTCGATGGAGCACTAGCTCTTTGGTGATCAGATTGTGATAGGAGGGGAGAATACAACACAACAAATTTATCTAATGAAATTGATATGGAAGAAAATTTTTTGGAGGTTCATAATAATAGTTCATCTATAGAGTTTCATGTTCAAAATATAGAAAATGAGGGTCAACATGTTGATGTGAAATGGGATATTAATATACCCCAAGATGTTATCTAAACCAATATACATGAGGGGACTCTTATTTTGACTTACATGTTCCATTGATGATTGGAGTTGTAGAAATAATGAATGGAATGGCACATGTGATGTGATTCTTGTTAGTTTATTGACTTAATTGTTCCTCTATTTTTGGAGTACATTGGAAAAAGGTAATTCTTTATGGGAGAAAGATTACTATATGTAAATTTGAGATTGCATTTAAGGTAAAAATAGGTTCTATATTTTGTATTAAATAGTGTAACATTGAAGCTACATTTATTTGATCCAAACTATTTTAAGTTTGATGGTTTGATAGTTAACTAAGACATTCTCTTATTCCTATATGTGACAAGAAATGAAGTTCGCATTTGATGAAGTTGAAACCTATCTCTTCACATAGATAGTGTCCTAGTATTAAAGGCTAAATAACTAATTAACAAGACTTTCACTAAGCAAGAATGGGCTCATTCAAGACTCAAGTGCATGAAACTTCTTGGATTTGTAACTTTGATATCTTGGCAAATTTTAATGGTTTGTTTGTTGTTTTCGTTTGGACCATTTTTTCAACTTTGGAAGTTTGGTTTTATTTTGATTAAAGATTGTGTTAGTCCCTTGAATGCTTCTAGTTCTCATTTGATGCTTCACTGAAGCTTGAGCCTTTTGTAGTAACTTGATTGGTTTATTTAGAATATATTATGTTTATTTATATCTTCTTTGAGAAGACATGTTGGTATTCATAAAAGGAATGAGCCATGAGTTGTTAAGCGAAGAGAAAAATGGTCTATGTACTAGCCTACTAGAATCCTACGCAGTCATCGCAGGACATCTATTGCCAATGAGACCAACATTCCTCTAATGCATTTATAATTTTAATGTCATGAATAAAAAAACTTTACATGTAGCCTCTCAATAAATTTTTTATGAAATGTTTTGTAATCTAGTCTGGTTATTTCAAAGGAAATCAATCAAAGTGTATCCATAAACATTGATTCTTCTGACATTAATTCATATGCAATCACCCAAGCTAATCAATACCTACTCAAACTCTGATCATTGTTGAGATTGTTATAGATTTCCTTCTCAATGAACAATTCAAAATATAACTATTGAATTGATCCTTCACCATTAAACCACTCCTTGCAAAAAATAAACCACTCAGATGAAATGAATTAAAAGATCTATATTACTTTTGCAAGAAGTTAAATCCTCTCAAAATATCTACTCTATGATTGCATAAATAAAATTTGCACTTCAAAGAAATTGTAACTTCATTAAATTATAAATCCATAATCACACCTCCATCTAGATCTTGCTCAACAATAAACAATAGATAACTTAATCTATGATATCATTCAGTGAGATGGTTGAGATGTAACAACAATACTAATCATTAAGTAACAAGGACTATCTGAACCATTTAGGAAATATTACACTTTCAAGATAACAAATTGTTACAATAACAATTGCAATCTATTCAGGGACATCAATCCAAAAATAATTATTGCTTCAACAACAATAATCATACAGACTGTAGACAAAGGTTAAGTTGTTGATTTATCATGTGACATGCACAGGAAGAGAAAACTAACAATATATTGAGGTGACCTCTGTGTGGAGGTGGGCCCTTGACTCCAAACAGAGTTGCTTGTAAAAAACTAAAAAGAATTAATCATTAACATAAATTCAGTTGAACATTGCCACTTCTTATTAAGAGATTAAATTTCCAGATACAATGTTAATTCTCCAGTGCTCAATGGAAAAACAAGGACTATCTCCCTAGCGTAAACACTTTGTACATCTTTTAAACCATGCCCTATTCTCATAATAGAATGAACCTACCAGTAGTTCGAACAGTCTTGAGAATCTTTCGATTCTCAAGCTGTTCATAACTTCTTAAAATAGAGACTGTTAAGATTACAATAAAAAAAATAGAAACTTAGAAATCGACACTCCAATTGTTATCCAATGATGTGGCAAGTTGCACGATTCCTTAGATATGTTTTTCTAATTCCAGACTCCATAAGATCGCTCTCTGTCAGCTGGATATGTTTGATCCACGAGGAGAGTCAATCGGTGGTGCCATAGTCTTCTTCGTGCGTGTTTCAGCCAAGTGTTTCAACGCGATCTTTCAACCAAGTGTTTCGACACGGTGTTTCAGCACCAGCTAGCAACATATCTTCATTCATTATTATTAATTGATCGGTAATTACCCAAATTAGGAAACATTATCCTAGTTTACAAGTACTATATGAATTAACATAACACAATCATCAATGAATTATGAATTATGAATTGTACCTGCTCCAAGGACTAGGATTGATGTTCTCATAGGAAATGTAAACAATAGGGCCCATGGATGAATTAATACAAGAGAATGAGAAATGATAAGGAAAAAGGGGCAATTTTAGCACCAAATTGCACCATTGCATGTCCCCATGCAACTTCGCTCGCTCAGAATCGGAGTCTGAGTCGGGCCATGAAATTTTCCAATGCAAATTAGAAATATTGTAGGATGATGTAGCATTATCTTCTAAATTCTTCTAGCCCCTAGAATAAATCACGTATGCCCAACATTCCCTTTCAGTCTTCTTAGTCAATCTGTACTTGTGCTGATACTTCTTTATTGGCATCCAAATAAGAGGGAAATGCAATTTAAGCCCCAACCATTGTGGACCACAAGTCTAAATGCATTCAATATAGCTAGGAACCCTAGACAAAGCATATGTAAAATTGTCATGACTGTAGGGATCCTTCGTTCTCAAGGCCATAGAGGATGCTTCCCATCTAAATCTGCTACCTTCCAGTGCAAACAATTTTTGATCATTAATTGTTTTAACACAAGAATCTATGACAAAGCTTTGAAGGTCTGTCACTTTTCTAGTATTGTAAGATGAAGAGAGTAGATGATGATGTATATTAAAAATAGTAACATGAGTACAGGGTTCACCCCTAATCCATAATGTTGCTTCTCCTTCATTCTTTTGGATTGTGTGGAAGGAATTCCACCATTTTTCTTGATTGTTCACAAAAGAAATGAAGGCTCTTAGCTGCACATCTCCTACATAGGGAACATGATTAAACTTTATATTCAACGGAAAGGCATGTTCATGCAAATAAATCTTGCACAAGAAATGTTGATCTGAGAAATCACTTTGGGATAAAGTTTCTAAAAACTCAGAGGCACTAATCATTTTATAAGGCCTTCCTTCCTTAACAGTTTTAAGCTTAAAAAGACTTAAATGTTCATGAAGGAAGACCGGGTATGAGGGATAAGGGATTCTATATCTCAACAACTCTTTTTCTAACAAATACATTTGTTTTTTATCCTATTCCAGAATATGGCACTTAGCTTGTAGCTTCTTCAACTCTCCCAATTCCTTCTTCATTTCTTCCCATTTAAATTTGTGAGACGTCGAAAATTCATCGTATTTCTCCCTGAGGTCATGTATTTCCTTTTTGTGGGCTGACCTATGAATCATTTCTTCTCCAAACATGGAAACATGTTTCTTCCATTTATCAATCTCTGCCAGCAAAAAGATAGTATTGTCTTTTGTGTCATTATGGTCAAATTCTTGTTCATCTTCATCACTAATTTCCAGAGGAATTTGAGCTTGTGTCACTAGTTCTTGTGTAACAGTGACTTTATTTGGTTGTGGTAATTCCTCTTCCTCAACCACTGGTTCTTGTGTGGCAGTGGCTTCTTCCTTGACCTCATCAGATTATTGATTTAAATTAGGTACCATTGGTTCTTGTGTAGCAGTGGTACTCTCAGGCTGGGATGGTTTAGCAGTCTTAGCCATCACCGATTCTTGTGTTACAATGACAACTTCTTGTATATCCTTATTATACTACGTATTTAAATCAGGGACCACTGGTTCTTATGTTACGGTGGAATTCCCAGGTGTTCCATAAGTCTAGTTTTCTTCTTCCTTAGCCACTAGTTCTTGTGTGGCAGTGGATTTCTTTCTCTGTGCTGCCTCATCCAACTCTTCCTGTATTCTGATTAGTCCCAAAGATGAGGGATCAAGAAGGGTCACCTCATGCCCAACCAATATATAAATATACTCACACTCAGGACACAAATATTCCTTAAATGTTTCATGTGTTTCAACCTTATCTGATGGCACAGTCTGTCCTCCTAAAAGATGGGCTTCTTGCACTAATAAATCCATATCATGAGGTGAAGGCCTTTGGGCTCCCTTTTCTACTTTTAGCATTTCCAATTCCCCCATAAGCCTCTAAACTTCTCTTTTCAATTGATCATTCTCAAATAACAAGGCATGAATCTAACTTTTACCTCTTTGAACAATAGGTTCTTGTGTTTTAGCAGCTCTTTGATTTGGGCTCAGGTTGTCAACGGATTCTTGTGTTACATCGATAGCTTTATGTTGTTGTTCATCACCCAGTGGTTCTTGTGTAACAGTGGGTGAAAGAGGACACAGCACAAGAATCTCAATTTCTTCCATTTTCAGTTTAGCTACGGGTAAAATCATGAAGGCGGGTAACACTTTTGTGAGAATCGGGTCTCCAAAATTCCTAGAGACCTTTTTTCGACCGAAAAATGTTTCGATCAAACCTTTGAATGTCAAATCGAACGGTACCGTGACAACGCCCTCAATTTTCGTGTACAATATTAGCCGGACGAATTTTTTTTCATCCGATAAAATATTTTTGGCCGAAAGATTTGTTCGACCGAAAACTTACTAGCGGGACAGATTTTTCATTCAGTAACTTATTTTCGGTTGAAATATTGTTTGGCTGAAAGATCTTTCAGTCGAAAGGTTTTTTCATCTGGAAAAAAAATTGGCCGAAAAAGGTTTTATATATTGCCCGCACATCGGTTAGTCCATTCTTTTCGAGTTGCCAACAGTCTAGTGCATGATTCAGGTGTTGTTGGTCTTTGTTGTCGTTGTTGGTCATTGTTATCATTGTTGGTCGTTGACAGTCTAGTGTTGTTGGTCGTTGTTGGTTGCGGTTGGTCACTGTTGGTCGCGGTCGCTGAGAGTCTAGTGCAGGAGTCTATAATTCCAAAGCATGTATGTTTCTGTTTTATAAATTAGTGTAATTAGCATGTTTTATAAATTAGCATGTTAAATTAGCGTAATTAGCCTATTAAATTAATGTAATTAGTGAATTCACTATGCTTAATTCACTGTGCTTTTTAATTAAAAGAACATTGAATTCATTGTGATTTTTAAGCACAGTGATTAAAAGCACAGTGAATTAAGCACTATGAATTCCTATACCTAATAAGAATAAGGAAGAGCTATGATAACTCCTCTTCTGACTCTTTCTACTTAAAATAAAAAAGAGTAATTAATCCTACTATTTACTAGACTGAATAATCTAAACTTCTACTATCTCCTAAAGAAAAATCCTATTGTTCATACTTTTACAACAAGATAGTGAATTAAGAACAGTGAAACTTTCGAGGAAATTCTCCCAATTCGCTAAGCTAAGTATGGTCGGCAACCAAACATGTCTTCGGGCACTATTGATGCCTTAACTTAACACAATCGACAAACTCTTTATGTTATGACCCGCCACCAGACTCTATATGCAACATGGGAGGGGTATTCAAGAAAACCTTCCACCTCACTCAATATTCCCCCCAGCCCATA
>JASDQU010682837.1:18330-32679 GCA_032191745.1 Picea mariana
TTGGACCATTTTTTCAACTTTGGAAGTTTGGTTTTATTTTGATTAAAGATTGTGTTAGTCCCTTGAATGCTTCTAGTTCTCATTTGATGCTTCACTGAAGCTTGAGCCTTTTGTAGTAAATTGATTGGTTTATTTAGAATATATTATGTTTATTTATATCTTCTTTGAGAAGACATGTTGGTACATAAAAGGAATGAGCCATGAGTTGTTAAGCAAAGAGAAAAATGGTCTATGCACTGGCCTACTAGATTCCTACGCAGTCATCGCAGGACATCTATTGCCAATGAGACCAACATTCCTCTAATGCATTTATAATTTTAATGTCATGAATAAAAAAACTTTACATGTAGCCTCTCAATAAAAATTTTATGAAATGATTTGTAATCTAGTTTGGTTATTTAAAAGGAAATCAATCAAAGTGTGTGCATAAAAATTGATTCTTCTGACATTAATTCATATGCAATCACCCGAGCTAATCAATACCTACTCAAACTCTGATCATTGTTGAGATTGTTATAGATTTCCTTCTCAATGAACAATTCAAAATCTAACTACTGAATTGATCCTTCACCATTAAACCACTCAGATGAAATGAATTAAAAGATCTATATTACTTTTGCAAGAAGTTAAATCCTCTCAAAATATCTACTCTATGATTGCATAAATAAAATTTGCACTTCAAAGAAATTGTAACTTCATTAAATYATAAATCCATAATCACACCTCCATCTAGATCTTGCTCAACAATAAACAATAGATAACTTAATCTATGATATCATTCAGTGAGATGGTTGAGATGTAACAACAATACTAATCATCAAGTAACAAGGACTATCTGAACCATTTAGAAAATATTACACTTTCAAGATAACAAACTGTTACAATAACAATTGCAATCTATTCATGAACATCAATCCAAAAATAATTATTGCTTCAACAACAATAATGATACAGACTGTAGACGAAGGTTAAGTTGTTGATTTATCATGTGACATGCAAAGGAAGAGAAAACTAACAATCTATTGAGGTGTGCTCTGTGTGGAGGTGGGCCCTTGACTCCAAATAGAGTTGCTTGTAAAAAACTAAAAAGAATTAATCACTAACATAAATTCAGTTGAACATTGCCACTTCTTATTAAGAGATTAAATTTCCAGATACAATGTTAATTCTCCAGTGCTCAATGGAAAAACAAGGACTATCTCCCTAGCATAAACACTGTGTACATCTTTTAAACCATGCCCTATTCTCATAATAGAATGAAACTACTAGTAGTTCGAACAGTCTTGAGAATCTTTCGATTCTCAAGCTGTTCATAACTTCTTAAAATAGAGACTATTAAGATTACAATAAAAAAAATAGAAACTTAGAAATCGACACTCCAATTGTTATCCAATGATGTGGCAAGTTGCACGATTCCTTAGATAATTTTTTCTAATTCCAGTCTCCATAAGATTGCTCTCTGTCAGCTAGATATGTTTGATCCACGAGGAGAGTCAATCGGTGGTGCCATAGTCTTCTTCGTGCGTGTTTCAGCCAAGTGTTTCAGCACGATCTTTCAACCAAGTGTTTCGACACGGTGTTTCAGCACCAACTAGCAACATATCTTCATTCATTATTATTAATTGATCAGTAATTACCCAAATTAGGAAACATCATCCTAGTTTACAAGTACTATATGAATTAACATAACACAATCATCAATGAACAACCAGGGACTAGGATTGATGTTCTCATAAAAAAATGTAAACAATAGGGCCCATGGATGAATTAATACAAGAGAATGAGAAATGATAAGGAAAAAGGGGCAATTTTAGCATCGAACTACACCATTGCATGTCCCCATGCAACTTCGCTCGCTTAGAATCGGAGTCTGAGTCGGGCCATGAAATTTTCCAATGCAAATTAGAAATATTGTAGGATGATGTAGCATTATCTTCTAAATTCTTGTAGCCCCTAGAATAAATCACTTATGCCCAACATTCCCTTTCAGTCTTCTTAGTCAATCTGTACTTATGCTAATACTTCTTTATTGGCATCCAAATAAGAGGGAAATGCAATTTAAGCCCCAACCATTGTGGACCACAAGTCTAAATGCATTCAATATAGCTAGGAACCCTAGACAAAGCATATGTAAAATTGTCATGACTGTAGGGATCCTTCATTCTCAAGGCCATAGAGGATGCTTCCCATCTAAATCTGCTACCTTCCAGTGCAAACATTTTTTTATCATTAATTGTTTTAACACAAGAATCTATGACAAAGCTTTGAAGGTCTGCCACTTTTCTAGTATTGTAAGATGAAGAGAGTAGATGACGATGTATATTAAAAACAGTAACATGAGTACGGGGTTCACCCCTAATCCATAATGTTGCTTCTCCTTCATTCTTTTGGATTGTGTGGAAGGAATTCCACCATTTTTCCTGATTGTTCACAAAAGAAATGAAGGCTCTCAGCTGCACATCTCCTACATAGGGAACATGATTAAACTTTATATCCAATAGAAAGGCATGTTCATGCAAATAAATCTCACACAAGAAATGTTTATCTAAGAAATCACTTTGGGATAAAGTTTCTAAAAACTCAGAGGCACTAATCATTTTATAAGGCCTTCCTTCCCTAACAGTTTTAAGCTTAAAAAGACTTAAATGTTCATGAAGGAAGACCAGGTGTGAGGGATAAGGGATTCTATATCTCAACAACTCTTTTTCTAACAAATACATTGTTTTGTATCCTATTCCAGAATATGGCACTTAGCTTGCAGCTCCTTCAACTCTCCCAATTCCTTCTTCATTTCTTCCCATTTAAATTTCTGAGACGTAAAAAATTCATCATATTTCTCCCTAAGGTCATGTATTTCCTTTTTGTGGGCTGGCCTATGAATCATTTCTTCTCCAAACATGGAAACATGTTTCTTCCATTTATCAATCTCTGCCAGCAAAAAGATAGTATTATCTTTTCTGTCATTATGGTCAAATTCTTGTTCATCTTCATCACTAATTTCCAGAGGAATTTGAGCTTGTGTCACTGGTTCTTGTGTAACGATGACTTTATTTGGTTGTGGTAATTCCTCTTCCTCAACCACTGGTTCTTGTATGATAGTGGCTTCTTCCCTGACCTCATCAGATTATTGATTTAAATTAGGTACCATTGGTTCTTGTGTAGCAGTGGTACTCTCAGGTTGGGATGGTTTAGCAGTCTTAGCCATCACCGATTCTTGTGTTACAATGACAACTTCTTGTATATCATTATTATACTACGTATTTAAATCATGGACCACTGGTTCTTGTGTTACGATGGAATTCCCAGGTGTTCCATAAGTCTAGTTTTCTTCTTCCTTAGCCACTGGTTCTTGTGTGGTAGTGGATTTCTTTCTCTGTGTTGCCTCATCCAACTCTTCCTGTATTCTGATTAGTCCCAAAGATGAGGGATCAAGAAGGTTCACCTCATGCCCAACCAATCTATAAATATCCCCACACTCAGGACACAAATATTCCTTAAATGTTTCAACCTTCTCTGATGGCACAGTCTGTCCTCCTAAAAGATGGGCTTCTTGCACTAATAAATCCAGATCATGAGGTGAAGGCCTTTGGGCTCCCTTTTGTACTGTTAGCATTTTCAATTCCCCCGTAAGCCTCTGAACTTCTCTTTTCAATTGATCATTCTCAAATAACAAGGCATGAATCTAAATTTTACCTCTTTGAACAATATGTTCTTGTGTTTTAGCAGTTCTTTGATTTGGGCTCAAGTTGTCAATGGATTCTTGTGTTACATCGATAGCTTCATGTTGTTGTTCAACACCCATTGGTTCTTGTGTAACAGTGGGTGAAAGAGGACGCAGCACAAGAATCTCAATTTCTGCCATTTTCAGTTTAGTTGCGGGTAAAATCATGAAGGCGGGTAACACTTTTGTGAGAATTGGGTCTCCAAAATTCTTAGAGACCTTTTTTCGACCGAAAAATGTTTCGATCGAACCTTTGGACGTCAAATCGAACAGTACCGTGACAACGCCCTCGATTTTCGTGTACAATATTAGCCGAACAAATTTTTTTCATTCGGTAAAATATTTTTGGCCGAAAAATTCGTTTGGCCGAAAACTTACTAGCGGAACAAGTTTTTCATTCAGTAACATATTTTCGGTTGAAATATTGTTCGGCTGAAACATCTTTCAGTCGAAAGGTTTTTCATCTGAAAAAAAAAAATCGGCCGAAAAAGGTTTTATATATTGCACACACATCGGTTAGTCCATCCTTTTTGAGTTGCCAACAGTCTGGTGCATGATTCAGGTGTTGTTGGTCTTTGTTGTCATTGTTGGTCATTGTTGTCATTGTTGGTCGTTGACAGTCTGGTGTTGTTGGTCGTTGTTGTCGTTGTTGGTCATGGTTGGTCATTGTTGGTCGCGGTCGCTGAGAGTCTAGTGCAGGAGTCTATAATTCCGAAGCATGTATGTTTATGTTTTATAAATTAGTGTAATTAGCATGTTTTATAAATTAGCATGTTAAATTAGCGTAATTAGCCTATTAAATTAATGTAATTAGTGAATTCACTGTGCTTTTTAATTAAAAGCACATTGAATTCATTGTGCTTAATTCGTTGTGCTTTTTAAGCATAGTGAATTAAAAGCACAGTGAATTAAGCACTATGAATTCATATACCTAATAAGAATAAGGAAGAGCTATGATAACTCCTCTTCTGACTCTTTCTACTTAAAATAAAAAAGAGTAATTAATCCTACTGTTTACTAGACTGAATAATCTAAACTTCTACTATCTCCTAAAGAAAAATCCTATTGTTCATACTTTTACAACAAGATAGTGAATTAAGAACAGTGAAAATTTCGAGGAAATTCTCCCAATTCGCTAAGCTAAGTATGGTTAGCAACCAAACATGTCTTCGGGCACTATTGATGCCTTAACTTAACACAATAGACAGACTCTTTATGTTATGACCCGCCACCAGACTCTATATGCAACATGGGAGGGGTATTCAAGAAAACCTTCCACCTCACTCAATATTCCCCCCGGCCCATAATTCTCTTGACTTGCCCCATCAAAGTATCCCTAGGCATATGTTTTTTCAATATTTGGACTAGGAACCACTCTTTGAGGCTTTTTCGTACCTGGTTTCCACACTCTCTCATAAGCATACTTGATTTGAGAAAAAAACTTGAATGGGCACACATTTCTTTATTTTGAAAGATCATATCATTCCTAGCTAGCTAAAGGGCCCAAAGGACTATACAAGGAAGAGCTTTATTACCTTGGAAAGATTTTGTCTTAAACCAGATATCTAGACAATCCACTACAGTATATCCCTGCCATTTACCATTTCCTCCTGCTAATTTAAAATCTTCCTCCCATATTGCTTTTGTAAAAGGACATGTTATCATCAAGTGAGGTAAGATCTCATCATTACTTTTGCAGAAGATGCATCTTCATGTCCCATCCCATGCTCTCTTTTTACAATTATCCCAAGTCAATATTTTGTTTGCAAGAACTATGCAAAGGAAAAAAAAGTGTTTTATAGGGGTATTTATTTTCCATATAGACTTCCACCACCACTTCCGATCATTTTCCTCCTCTGCAACAACATCCCTGGTTCTTGTCCTTGTACTTGGGAAAGTTGATGGAAACGTTGGAATTGGCCTCTTCCTCCTTAATTGCTTTGGCATTGTTTGGGGAGGTTTCTCTGAGATAATTTCAACTTCATAATCAAGGGAAACATGGGAAGAATCATCTTGCAAAGTAGACGATTCTTCTCTCAAATCAATTACATTCTCGCTTGGAATCACTGTTTCAACCTCTCGAAATTGTTTTGGTGGAGTTTTTTCCCTTTCAGGTGACAGTGACCTCTCCACACTTAATTCCTTCACTGTATCTCTAGAAGGCATCTTTTTATTTGATCCTTCCCTTGTTTCTACCATGGGTTCTTCCACACTCAGTTCTTTTTCTATATTCCCTCCCTTGTGTTGTGTTGGTTGCTTCTCCTCTACCAACTGCTCATTTTCTTCTGTTATAATGGTAGGTGATTTTTCAGGGTTTTGGTGTAGAGATGCCTCCATCTTCACTCCAATATTTTCCATATGTACATCTTCTACAATCACAAATCCAGGGCTATACCTCATTTCTGCATCACCACTGCCATGTCCTAGTTCTCCAACAACATTACATTGTCCCAACTCTTCATTAATTCCTTCTCTTTCCTCTCTTTCCCTGTCTGAAATGCTCCTGTCACTACTTCCTACCTCCTCTTTTGATTCATTGTCATCATTTTTATCAACTTCTACTGCTCCCCTGGCAATGAATTGAGCCCATGTCTGGTTTTGTAGTTCCAAGGCTCTCAACACTATTAATTTTATCAGACAGTGGTATGTAACAAAACCTTGGGGAAAACAGGAAGGTCTTACATAATGTGCCATATTATGCAAAGATTCTAACATATAATAAGACAAATTTATCAATGATCCATGATGAAGGTGTGACAACAAAACAAAATCATATGTGTAAACAATCTTGTACCTACCTTCACATGTAATATATTTCTTCAAGAAAACAAAAACCTGGTCCCAAGGTTGAGGTAAAGACTCTATTGTTGTGCCACATCCTCTAGGCTGCACTTGCTTTGCTTCCTCCAAGAAATTGGTCTTTGCATTAGGAATAGTTGTCCTTCATCCAAACCATTTTCTACAAGTGTTGGGAAGCCTCGTAACAGAGGATATAACCACCTATGTTACATTAATCTCCAAACCTCTAACATGCGAATGGGTTCCTGTTAAATTCTAGGCGAATTCTAGGGAAATATCACTATCAAACTTGTCCAACTACTCGAAATATGGTATCCACCCTGCGTCTTCAAATATTTTGCATACTTTTAGTCACCAATGTAGGGCGTTAAGGGTTACTGGCTCATGACAGACTGCAAATCCTCCCATGATGAACGTTCTTCTGTGTAATTAGTTATTACAGTATTGCAAAGGAGTTTCAGGTTCACCGTTCAAAATTCCCAACACAGACCCAAGAGCTTCAACATGCATGAGCGCGCAAGAACAATGGAAGCATATTTGTTGGTATTTTTGAAAAGGTGGTGGCGATTCGAATTTCTTGGGAAAAATCAACCTAACAACCATGTTGATTGAACGTTTATGGTGGCAGTTGGTTAACTTATTTAGGGATGATGGGATACCCCCCAACTTGAACTGATGGTATTAACCATTCGTTGGTGATGTGGAAGAACGTGGAACAGTCATCATTTCACAGTATCATGTCAAACACATGTCATAGTGACCAATCATACCTATAGGTTGTAAACCACGGACACGTACATGCGGGCACTTACCAGTGGCAAGAAAAATCTGAGGTGGCAATCACATTCAATTGTCCAATCAGTGTTATCAACTTATCAGTACCTTCCATTAATAGATACTTATTACTGACGACCATAGATGAAAATGGTGGAGTAACTCTGCCAGCCAGATATGATGGAATCAGTGGGGCCATAGTCTTCTTCGTGCGTGTTTCAGAACCAACATATTTGCATTCATTCTTATTAATTTAGCATAGTCTTCTTCGTGCATGCAACATGTTTCAACACGGTTTTTCAGCACCAACATATCTGCATATATGTACATCTTTGTGGTTTATAGGTATAACTGTGTAATTAATCAAATTAGGACTAAGGAAACATCATCCTAGCTTACAAGTTAACTATGAATTAAGTTTTAACATAACATAATGTTGAATGAATAATGAATTGTACCTTCTCCAGGATTGATGTTCTCATAGGAAATGTAAACAATAGGGATGAATTAATACAAGAGAATGAGATGAAAATGGCATGGAAATGATAAGGAAAAATGGGCAATTTTAGCACCCAATAATGTCTCACTTGAGTAGATTAGCATAGTCTTCTTCGTGTGTGTTTTAGTACCAACATATTTGCATTCATTGAACATTCTTATTAATTCTACATAGTATTCTCTGTGCATCGAGCGTGTTTCAGCTTGAGCCAAGTGTTTCAGCACCAACATATTTTCATATATGTACGTCTCCGTGGTTTACAGGTATGATTGTGTAATTACCCAAATTATTACTAAGGAAACATCATCCTAGTTTACAAGTAAACTATGAATTAAGTTTTAACATAACACAATGTTGAAGGAATAATGAATTGTACCTGCTCTAGAATTGATGTTCTCATATGAAATGTAAACAATAGGGATGAATTAATACAAGAGAATGAAATGAAAATGGCATTGAAATGATAAGGAAAAAGGGGCAATTTTAGCACCCAACAATGTCTCACTTGAGTAGATTAACAAAGTTATGTGGGACATGAATCTTGACAATGCTCTAAGACTTGATAGAATCTCAACTAAATTCTATAAAAAAGCCTAGAACATTGTGGATCTAGTCAATTGCATAGAGGGAAAGCATAAAGAAAGATAAGATATGTATATATTTAGTGATATAAGCATAGATATTTTTAGTGCTTGGCATATATATTTAGTCTCCAAAATGTCTTGTTGACTACATTGTGTAGGTGAGCACATGTGACATAAGTGCTCTATTTTGTACCATATTTTCTTGGAATACTCCCAAGATCGAACATTGATTCGAATTTATTTAAATTAATAGACTTTTAAAAGATTCGCCAAGACTTTTAAAAGGTTTTATAATTATGTGAAAATTCGCCACAATTTCACAAGATTTTATAATTTCGTGAAAGATTTTCCCAAATTTTACATTCTATAATTTGGTGAAAGATTTGCCAAAAATTTATCTATGCATATTGTGTTATTGATAAAATAGCCTTCACACTTTCCCATGTGTCATGGGGATTCGCCCATTTATTATACATATAAATTTGGGGGGGGGTTCTTAAAATTTTCCCTGATTTTGAGATGTCTCGTAAGTGAGAATCCCAAATAGTGGGATTGGGTACTTGCATAAGAAGAGTTTGCATATAATGATTCACCTAATAGAAGAACATGATTAAGTCCATTTCATATTTTGTATGGAATGCATCTTAGAGGAATTTATGAGTAAGGAATCTAGGAAAACACGAAATTAGAAGTGTTGATGGTGAAGATTTTGCGGTAAGTATGCAAGAACTGTAGGAAAGGTTCAAGCAACAACTACATGACAACAACAACAACAAGTACAAACAAAAGGCAGATTTGAAGCGAAGACAACTAGATTTTGAAGTTGGAGATTTGGTCATGGCACACCTCAAAAGAGAAAGGTTTCCCGGGGGGGATATAATAAATTAAAACTTAAAAAGATTGGACCATGTAAAGTGTTCAAAAAAATTCCTCAAATGCTTATGAAATAGAACTTCCAAGTAACCTTGGAATTTCTCCAATTTTTAATGTATTGGATTTGTACCCTTTTAAGTAACCAACATATAATCTCACAGATGCACCTGGCAGTGATAGCATATAGACTATTGATTGGGAGAAACAACTACCTATAGCACAAAAAAAGTAGATTGAATCTATTTTAGACCAAAGACAAGAGGTAAGGAATATTTTCAGTACTTATTCAAGTGGAAGGGACAACCACTTGAAGATGTCATTGGACAACCACTTGAAGATGTCATGTGGATGACAATAACATAAATATCTAAGTATGGTACAAGTATTGAAGAACTACTACAACAAGCCCAAGAACAAGTCTTTTCTTCCCCAAGAGTCTGATGCAGGAGCATCCTCTACAACAATCTAGTATTTGACCTCTAAGGTCTTAGGAACTTTATGAGAGGCAGTTGGTTTCCTCATTGTAATCGTTTTAATCATTTTTCCTAAGTTGTTATAGTCTAGGGTGTTCGAGAAGAAGGCAATTTTTCCATGAATGTATTAGGAGGTGGAAGAATTAGATAAATTAGGAATTATTTTTGGATCTAATCCTATCTTTCAGGATCATAATTAGGTTATTTTAAGCTAAATAGAGGTTCTATGTAATTTTGGTCAGATTCGATCCTATCTCCATGGATTGGGTTGATCTGATCCTTAGTGCATTAAAAGGAAGATATGTGAGACAAAGTGTGTATGAGAGGCTTGCAGAGTGAGAAGATATGCGAGACAAAGTCTGTATGAGAGGCTTGCAAAGTGAGAAGATATGCGAGACAAAGTGTGTATGAGAGGCTTGCAGAGTGAGAAGGGAATCGTGTCTATTATCCCTATATTTCCATTCCTCTTCTAATAATAATTTCAAGCTTATCGAATTTTGTGTGTTAAATTGTTTGAATTCTATTATGCTTTCAAATGGTATGAGAATGAATATGTGTTATAGGTTCTAGATCGACCCTTACATAGAGTGAAATTCGCACTGCCAAGTATTGTGTCTTTTGTTTATTTAATGTGGACAAATCAATGGTTCACATGTCACCTGTAGTTGAGGAATATTCACCGTCGATCAATCTAATTATAATCGAAATCGTTGAAATATAAAAAGGTGAACCACAAGTCCCATCGAACCGTTGATTAAAAATGAAGATCGACGATTCTCATTTAATTGTGGATGGATAACTTGCTAGGGGTTTAATTTGGAGGCACCCCTCGCAATTTCAACACATGCAAATTAAGAAATCCATGTGTCGACAACCAGTGGATTGAAGTAACCCCGTGTCTTGGGATTTAGACTGGAACTCCAAACCCCGCAAAGTAGCTCCCAGTCATCGACCCATGGTCTTATGGAGTTGAGAGTCAAGGAGTTTAGCACCCAAACTCCTAGCTCTGTAAACTAGCCTATGGTTCCTGGCTCGTGGTTGTATGATTAAGTAGTTAGCACCAAGTTGTATCCCTCGATTCCATTGTTTGGTCACACAACGAAGGAAGGTGCCAAAGGCCTATATAAGGTAATTTCGAATATTTAATTTAATTTGAATTCTCTTAATTAAACAGATTTTGCAGAATTGTTTGAGCTTAAGAGAAGGGAACTAGTTTGGATTGGTCGTCATGAGCCCATGATTCACTACTAAAAACATGAAATTAGCTTACATCACTACTACAATAAAGGGATGCGGCATCGTTGATTTGTGTCTGTGCATCCATCAAAACCCTTTTTGGATTTTTTCTAGGGGCACATCGTATTTTTGCGACATGTTTTTTATGTTGTCTTTGCATCAAGTTTGTGTCATAGCTGCGATGTAGGGTTGATGTGAATGCAACTCGTGCTCCATCTTTGTGTTATAATAATCAACTCATAGGTAATGCAATCTCAATGCAAATCTTGAAAAACTTGAAAATGTATGACACAAAATGAATATTTGTCACCCTGCATTTGCACTTCTAATATAAAGTGAAAAAAGAGGGTCCCCTTTTTCATTTTCACATGAGGGTGTGGGGTAAAGCTTCTCAGATGTGAAAGGGTTTGTGGGGGCACTCAATAAGTGAAGCCAAGGCAGACTTGTGGGGAATTATTGCATCAAAGAAAAGGTTTTTGTCTTCCCCCCTATTTTAAAAGAAATTACAAATTTAAAATAAAAGGCGATATGGGTTTTAGAGATGGGAGATACGTTTTGTATTTTGGATATGGGATTTGGGTTTTGGCAATGGTATTTATAAAAAAAAAAAATAGATTTAGGGAATATCTCATCCTCCCTTCCTCTTCCTTTTCCACTCTTTATATTCCTCTCCCTCCTTTCCTTCATCTTCATCTCTTTCTCTCCCTCCTCTCCTTCCTCTTCCTCTCTCTCTCTTTTCCTTCCTCTATTTTTCTCCCTTTTCCTCTCTTTCCACTATGTCTCCCTCTTCCTCCTCCCCTTCTTTTTTTCTCCCCCCTACTCTTGTAAGTTTAAAACCTTTCCAAGTTAAGAAATGTGTATATATTCTTAAGTAAAATAGAAAGTAAATAATGAGCATACTTTCGTCAAAATAACTAAGGATTTTTTTTGCAAGCTATTTTGACCTAGTCGTGGCTTCCTCGCAGAGGTCGACCAGAGCCGACCATGGCCGCTCCCAGGGGCGGGGAGCCTAGTGCCCCTCCCTCTCACGACATCACCTTTCGCAAGCTTCTAACCACTCACGACAAGAAGTCTTCGCCCTCGGCACCGCCCAGTTTTGTAAAATGGTTAGAGACGATACTTGAAATCGACTTGCCTCCGGATCAACCAATACGAGTTGCAGTCTCCCTAGTAGAACATGGGCTGGTTGGACAGTTCATGGGGCTTTGGCCCTCCACCAAAACCACGGATAATTGGATACAAAGGAACTGGAGACCGTTAATATAGAATAACGTTACATGTTATGCGATGGGCAGAGGTTATTACATCTTCGAATTCATCTCAGAAGTAGATCGAGACCTGATCTTCAGAAACAGGCCCTATTTCATGGGTCCCCAAGGTCTCTACTTGAACCGATGGCACCCGAGCTTTGATCTGGAATCGGAGGTCCCCAAGGAAGTCTCGGTGTGGGTTAGACTCCCAAATCTACCAATCCACTGCTGGAATGGCTCCTTGCTTCAAGCAATCGAGAATGGGCTTGGAAACTACATAGATAAGGCAGATCCAAAAGAGCAATACTCTTGTGCTCACATCTGTGTGGAAGTGAATCTAGAGGTTGGGCTCCCAGAGGAAATCAAACTGAAGGTAGGAGAGTGGCAGCACTTCCACAAACTCGACTACGAATAGTTGTCGTTCAAATGCAGGGGATGCCATGAGTATGGACATTTTCAGAGGAACTGCCCCAAAGAACCTAGCATGGTTAAAGACACAAACGATGGATGGCAACAGGTGGGAAGAGGAAGATCCCACACAAAGACAAAAGGACCAAGATCGGAGAAGATGGCCCAAGCATATCAAGCAGAGCTTGAACCCAATAGAGATACAAGGAACAACAGTATGGAAACTGAATCAGAAAGGACAAACGAAGCAGCAGAATTAGCGATGCGGAAAAGCCCTGCAGAGGAGCCAAAACAATGAAGAACAAACCCGGAACAAGTGGAAATCTCAATGTAAGAGAAGGAAAAGGACCAAGTACAAGACCCCAAAGAACCATGAAAAGATCTAGCGATGGAGGAAGGCGAGATCTCCTCAGGCAGCAACAACAAGGAAGATAGCAGCACCGACCTCACCCCAAAAAAAACAAGAAGAGGAAGGAAAACCAAAAAAGTGGAGCGAGAAAAAGAGACTTACAAAGACGTACTAAATGGATCATAGCCAACCATCAAACAACTGATCAACGCCAGACAAACAAGGAAGAAGTCCAAGGCCTTCCAAGGATGCCACAACTCCCCCTCAGGTAACCAATGAAATTTGTTTCTTGGAATTGCAGAGGTTTCGGAAGTAAGACCAAGGAAGAGGCACTAAAAGACATCATCAAAACCTCCGACACCGAGATCCTGTTGATTCAAGAAACCAAGATGGAAGGACAAGACTTCCTCAGAAAAGTCAAAGCAAGATGGAACAACAGTAGCGGTATAGCAGAAAGTGCCAGAGGTGCATCGGGAGGTCTAGGCATGCTCTGGAACTAAAAAAGTACGACCTAATCATGTATGAAACATGCAAACACTGGATCTTCACCAGTTTGCTTCATTTGGGAACAGGGAGACAGGTAAGCCTCGTTAACCTCTATGTACCTATCCTCCTAGAAGACAAAAAATCTTGTTGGGAGACCTTAAGGGATTTCCTGCAACAAAATGTTCTGGAAAACATCATCCTCGGGGGGGATCTGAATCTAACCCTCACAACGAATGAGAAAAAAGGAGGCTCAATCGTTCAAGACCAAGCAAGGGAATGGGTAGAGGACCTAATTTCTACCTAAGAATTAGAGGATATAAATCTAGCGAAAGGGAAATACACCTTGTGAAATAAGAGGGTGGGGTCGGGGCATATTGTAGCTAGGCTGGATAGATTCCTAGTCCAAATTTCCTTCCTCGTTATGGGACTTAATCTTCAGTCTACTATTCTCCCGCACGGTGTGTCAGATCACAAACCAATTACCCTAAGCCTGACCACCGACAACAATCTGGGTCCAATCCCCTTCCATTTAAATCCAAGGTGGATCCAAGAGGAAAGCTACTCCACCTTGGTCGCCAGAATCTGGAATGGTACAGTAATAGGCTCCCCCTTCTTCGTGTGGGAAGAAAAGCTCAGAAGGTTAAAAAAAGCTTTAAAATTTTGGGCCAAAACTCTTTCAAGTCCCATAGCTGACCGCCAAGAAGCACAAAGACAGTTAGAAGCTCATCAGCTCGAAATGGAAGGCGAGGACCCTTCACAGGAAAGCATGCAGCAAGAGGCAAAGCTACAAAAAATTTGGCACCAAGCTTGTAGAGAGGAAGAAATATATTGGCAACAAAAGTTGAGGTGCCTTTGGCTTGAAGCAGGGGATAAGAACACTAATTTCTTTCATAAGCA
>JASDQU010682838.1:14420-25682 GCA_032191745.1 Picea mariana
CTATCCTTTAGGTTAAGAAATTTCAGACCAAGAGAGGACTAATGTTGCAATTGGAGGAGAGAGCCCAGAACATGGATATTGGATTTCAAAGATTCTTCAACAAGATTGATGCCTTGCAAAAGAAAGGTCTTCCCATTTTATTTTTTTTGAATGAAAAGATGATGACTTTGTCCGACTACAAACAAAAGATCACCATGGTAGCAAAGGATAGCTCTAAATTTTCAGGAATACAGGGTAGCATAACTGACAATGAATTTTTAGAGACTTTGTAGTTGGATCTCAGTATCCAACATGAAATCAAGTATATTTTCATCACCAAGCCAACTTTCGCCAAATATACAGAGATGGACGAAGTCTACAGAAGGTTACTAAAAGTCACCATTCCCAGTCTAAAGAGATGGGAGGATCTGTGCACTCTGATCGAGTGAGTGATGAGGTGTACAATCCAAGTCAACATGCAAAATAATCAAAGTCAAGTTGATGACTCACCAACAACCTTCCCCAAAATCAGCACAAAGAATCTGAAAAATCATTAACAGTTCCTACAATTTTGTATTTTGTTATCTAGTTAGTTAGATTTGGATTTTTCCACGTCCTGATCATTAATGACATGATCGATTGTAATATTTTCTATATATACTTCAAACTTCGAAGTATTGTGATGCAAGAGCATCTCTCCACGTCAGCCATCCAACCAGCCAGCTGCGTCAAGCGCATGCATTCAATTGCTGAAGAGAGGCACAACCTCATTTAAAATTTGAATCAATGAAATTGAATATAAATTAAATGTTTAAGCTGTTGAGTTGGGAAGCCGTGCCTTTGTGTAGGTGCAGAGTAGATCGACCTTTAAATTTTTGTAAGGCTGAGATCTAGATCTGATTTGTGGACTAGACAACTATTCAATGTAATTGAATAGGGTAGGTAGATTGGAGGGAAGAGCTCGAAGAGCCCCCTCAGGTAAAAGAGATCAATGGTATCTCTTTAGTAGCTAGCAAGATAGGAGAAGAGAGTCTGCGAGTAGAGAGCAGAAGAGAGGGAGCTGAGACCTTGTTACGGGCTGTGCTTAGGAACACCTTGTAAATACAGGTGTTTGCCATTTTAATACATATAGCAGTTTTTCCTGCATAATTATGTGTCAAATGAATGTTTGTGAGTGTTCTTTATATGATATGAATATATGCTGCGAATGTATGTTATGTTTATGCATTTGCAGGAGTTTGTTTGGCTTCAGGCTTGAGAGGTCTTTGAGGCTTCACACCAGGAGGGTGTGACAAAATGCTGCGGGTTTTGATAGCGTGCACAGAGGGTGCATTTTTGAACTCTACAGAGTCAGACAGAGGCGTGCCAGGTGGGCACAGGAGCTGGAATCATCAATTCATAATAAGACCTCAAGGTTGCTGAACACCTTGGAGGCAAGGCTATGGAGAAAAACACAGTTGCAGATAGAATTTCAAAGGAGTTCTGTGAAGTTCTGCCAGATGGGCATTGAGCCAGTGCAAGGAGTGCACAAAGGAGGAACTCTGCTGTGAGTTCAAACAGAATCTAGAATCACTAAGGATTCTGAGAGCTCTACCAAGTGGGCATTGAGCAGGTGCATAGGGTTCGCAGAAGAAGACAGAACTGCTAGAAGTTCTAGGAGAAAACACTCTGCCAGATGAGCATTGAGTAGATGTGCAGGTAGGCACAAGAGAAGAGAACTCTTTGAGTTCAGTGATTTGAGTTAGAATCCACTGAGGGATGTTCACAGGGTTGTTTAACACCCTGAAAGTCTCAGCAAGAGGTTGCTTGAGGTAGAGGATAGCCAGGAGGGCATCCAATATTCTCCATTTGTAGGAGAATTAGAGAAGGATTTGTTTCCTTAGAAGTCTGGGTGAGGATAAAGCCCAGGACGGATAGCAATTTCATGTGCAAGACTTTGTAGGAGCGCAGAGGTTGAAATATTCAAGGATTTGAAGAAAATCTCAGGAGGGACAACGTTTTCATGCGTGTGGTGAAGCTCAAAGTCGAGAGTTCACAGAGAAGAAAGAAGGCAAAGGTTGAGACCTTTGGAATACCTGGAATTCTTCCAAGTCCGGAAAGAAAGTGCGCAAGCTCAGGAGGAAGCAACAACAACCAACAGATCGGGTTGAAAAAAAGAGATCTGGGTCATTGGTTTTCCACGTCCAAGAGGGAGTAGGAGGAGCACACAGAAGAGGAGATCGTGAGCCATCAGATCTCACTCAGATACCCGTCAGCCATTGGATCGACAAGAAGTTGCGCACGGTTTAACCCTTAGTGCAGAGAAGCGGGTACAAAAATCTTGAAAAGCATCAGCACATCGAGACATCGACACTCGGGATATCGAGGATCTTGAGGACGTGAGGTCGGTCAATCAACATTAGAAACCCCGAAATGACAAGATTTGATCTGAGCCATCCGTTTGTGGGAGGACGCGTGTCACGTGATCATCCATTTCGGAGATCCAGGCACTAGGACTCGCGAAGAGGTGGAAAGTTCCATTGTGGGCCTAGTTGACATCACATTGGAGAATCGAAATATTAGGATTCGGAGGATCAGGGATCCCGTGGACAAGAGGTCCATACATTTTCGACGTTTCAAACACCGCAATCCCGAAAAGAGGCAGACAACCAGGCATAGGCCATTTTGGCATTTTGGGAATCGACACTTTGGGAGTCAAGAGACCAAGAGGTCGGGCGATTGAGTCATGAAACCCCGAAAAGGACTACGGTCATATAATGGGAGGTCATGTGGACCAAAGGTATAGCCCAAAGGGCTAACTCTAGTTAAGGCTGTTTTAAGAAATTGACATTTCGGTGATCAGGAAATCGAGAGAACAAGGAATTCTTGACATTGGGATCAGAGAATCCCAAAACCCGGGATTTAGTCGAGGAAATCCATGATTGAGCATAGAAGACCGTGCAGGGCAAGGAAGGACCTGTGGATCGGGTTTCATTAGAGATTCTATAAGGGAATCAAATGAGATGCTTTGACTCATGAACTGATTGAACGATCCTGTGAGTGGAGCACATCTTCGGACGTAGTTTGCGTCTGCATCAGAGTGGTATCAGAGTGGGACTTCACTTTTATATTTAACGTGAAGCGACGCAAAGGAAGATAGGGTTGCTTAAGAATCTGTGGTGATTGTTTGTGGTTAGGCAACAATCGAGAAGACAGTCAGCAAGACTGTAGGAAGAGGCTGAAGCACTCAGGTTTGCAAGAGTGAGCAACAGATTTTCTAGGAGGGCAGACAGAGACAACAACATGGCTATTGAAGGCCGTAGGTATACTGGAAGAAAAATCCCAGAGATGATGAGCATAGCCAAAAGGGGGAAAGAACTTTCTGACATTAGGGCAAGAATGGAAGAGCTTGAACTGCAGATGCAGCAGAATACCAAGCCGAGAAGGATATATGAATGGCCCATGATGAAGACAAAGGTAAAATGGCCAGTCAAGGAGTTGATGACTAGAAGACAATGTAGGATGTTAAGAGGATGGTTGAGGCATGCTGAAAACCTCAACGGACCTGAGGAGATGGTTCAGATATGTGAACCAGAGACTGGGAGAATTCTCGGTGAAGAGAATAAAATGGGATCAGCTGAAGATCTCAAGAATTGCTAAGAGGGCAGAGAAGAAATTCCATATTTCCAGGTGGGAAAGGAGTTGAGATCAACTGAAGATTTCAAGAACTGTCAGGAGGACAGCCAAGGAATTTCACATTGCCAGCTGGGCAATGAAATGAGGTTGCTGCGGGATCTCGAAGACTGCCAGGAGGGTAGTGGAAACATCTCAAATTGCCAGGTGGGCAGAGATAAGAATATGAGTCTGTCTGAAAGTCTCATGGACTCGGAGGTGAGTTCAATTCAACACGGGGTGCTGATGAAAATGGGATCAGTTTATCTCATAATCTGTAGGGAAATCCCATATTTCCAGGTGGGCAGGGATGAGCAGGTTAGTTGGAACCAGCTAAAAGAGCTGACAAAGTAGGTGAGCTCAGAGGTGGATTTAGATCAGCAGATGCAGTTGACAAAGGATGAAGATTCATGTGGTTTTCCAAGCCATGTGAATGAATATTATGACAAGTTAAGAAATTTCACCATCCGAGAGGACGATCTGAGGAGCCTTATAATGATTGGGGGAATCAAGATATTCCTACCACTTGCCCAAGAGGAGGCAAAAATCTGTGTTGTAGATGCAACAACAGCAGAAGGACAACTAGCTGAGACTGTCACAGAAGAATTGGAGTAGATATCTGAGGCTACCCAAGTAGAAGAAGAAAACGAGCATTCTGAGGAGTGGCTCGACACATTCAGCCAGGTAGCTGAACAGACTGCAACATGGGAGTTTGTAGAAGAAGAAGAAGAAGAAACATACAACATTAGTTTGGCTGATCTGTATGAGAAGATAGAAGCTCTGGAGAGAAGGGTGAAAGTGCAGGGCATGCACATCCAACAGGTGAAGTTGGAAGTTGATGAAGAAGGCATGGGAGATCACGATGATCTGCTCATGTGCCGAAAATTTTTGCAGCCAAGGAGACTGCATGAACAGGGCCAACCATTGGAGCAGTTGGATGAAGTGATCGACATGATCAGAGAGCTGATGATCTAGTCAGTAGAAAATGTCAGCAAAGAGAGGCTGAGCAGAAGGAAGGAAGCAACAACAACAGTGTAGAAGCAACAACAGTAGCAACAGGGAGATGGAGCGAATGAACAACTCCAAAGGATGATTTGGGATCCAGGAGGATTTCAACAGCTAAGATGGGAAGCTCATGAGCAGGATCTCATGAATTTTGCAGCTGAGGAGTATGATGCAAGAGCATCTCTCCACATCAGCCAACCAACCAGTCAGCTGCGTCAAGCGCATGCATTAAATTGCCGAAGAGAGGTGTAACCTCATTTAAAATTTGAATCAATGTAATTGAATATAAATTAAATGTTTAAGCTATTGAGCTGGGAAGCTGTGCCTTTGTGCATGCATAGAGTAGATTGGCCTTTAAATGTTTGTAAGGCTGAGATCTAGATCCGATTTGTGGACTAGACAGCTATTCAATGTAATTGAATAGGGTAGGTAGATTGGAGGGAAGAGCTCGAAGAGCCCCCTCAGGTAAAAGAGATCAATGATATCTCTTTACTAGCTAGCAAGATAGGAGAAGAGAGTCTGGGAGTAGAGAGCAGAAGAGAGGGAGCCGAGACCTTGTTACGGGCCGTGCTTAGGAACACCTTGTAAATATAGGCGTTTTCCATTTTAATACATATAGCAGTTTTTCCTGCATGACTATGTGTCAAATGAATGTCTATGAGTGTTCTTTATATGATATGAATATATGCTGCAAATGTATGTTATGTTTATGCATTTGCAGGAGTTGGTTTGGCTTCAGGCTTGAGAGGTCTTTGAGGATTCACACCAGGAGGGTGTGACAGAACACTATGGGTTCTGATAGCATGCACAAAGGGTGCATTTCTGAACTCTGTGGAGTCAAACAGAGGTGTGCCAGGTGGGCACAGGAGCTGGAATCATCAATTCAGAAGAAGACCTCAAGGTTGTTGAACACCTTGGAGGCAAGGCTGTGGAGAAAAATATAGTTGCAGATAGAATTTCTGAGGAGTTCTATGAAGTTCTGCCAGATGGGCATTGAGCCAGTGCAAGGAGTGCACAGAGGAGGAACTCTGCTGTGAGTTCAAATAGAATCCAGAATCACTAAGAATTCTGAGAGCTCTGCCAAGTGGTCATTGAGAAGGTGCATAGGGTTCGCAGAAGAAGACAAAACTGCTAGAAGTTCTGGGAGAAAACACTCTACTAGATGAGCATTGAGTAGATGTGCAGGCAGGCACAAGAGAATAGAACTCTTTGAGTTCAGTGATTTGGGGAAGAATCCACTGAGGGATCTTCGCAGGGTTGTTGAACACCTTGAAAGTCTCAACAAGAGGTTGCTTGAGGCAGAGGATAGCCAGGAGGGCATCCAATATTCTCCATCTGTAGGAGAATTAGAGAAGGATCTGTTTCCTTAGAAGTCAGGGTGAGGATAAAGCCCAGGACGGATAGCAATTTCATGTGTAAGACTCTACAGGAGCGCAGAGGTTGAAATCTTCAAGGATTTGAAGAAAAGCTCAGGAGGGACAACGTTTTCATGTGCGCGACGAAGCTCAAAGTCAAGAGTTCGCAGAGAAGAAAGAAGGCAAAGGTTGAGACCTTTGGAATACTTGGAATTATTCCAAGTCTGGAAAGAAAGTGTGCAAGCTCAGGAGGAAGCAACAACAACCATCAGATCGGGCTGGAAAAAAGAGATCTGGGCCGTTGGTTTTCCACGTCCAGGAGGGAGTAGGAGGAGTGCACAGAAGAGGAGATCGTGAGCTGTTGGATCTCACTCAGATACCTGTCAGCCATTGGATCGACAGGAAGTTACACACGGTTTAACCCTTAGCGCAGAGAAGCGGGTACAAAAATCCCGAAAGGCATCAGCACATCGAGACATCGACACTCGGGATATTGGGGATCTCGAGGACGTGAGGTAGGTCACTCGACATCAGAAACCCCGAAATGACGAGATTTGATTTGAGCCGTCCGTTTGTGGGAGGATGCGTGTCACGTGATCATCCATTTCGGAGATCCGGGCACTAGGACTCGCGAAGAGGTGGAAAGTTCCATTGTGGGCCTAGTTGACGTCACATCGGAGAATCGAAATATCGGGATTCGGAGGATCAGGGATCCCATGGACAAGAGGTCCATACATTTTCGGCGTTTTAAACACTGCAATCCCGAAAAGAGGCAGACAATCGAGCATATGCCATTTCGACATTTTGGGAATCGACACTTCGGGAGTCGAGAGACCAAGAGGTCGGGCGATTGAGTCGTGAAACCTCGAAAAGTACTACAGTCATATAAGGGGAGGTCATGTGGACCAAAGGTATATCCCAGAGGGCTAACTGAAGTTAAGGCCATTTCAGGAAATCGACATTTCGGTGATCGGGAAATCGAGAGAATAGGGAATTCTCGACATTGGGATCAAAGAATCTCGAAACCTGGGATTTAGTCAGGGAAATCCACAGTTGAGCACAGAAGACTGTACAGGGGAAGGAAGGACCTGTGGATCGGGTTTCATCAGAGATTCCAGAAGGGAATCAAATGAGCCACTTCGGCTCATGAACTGATTGAACGATCCTATGAGTGGAGCGCGTCTTCGGACGTAGTTTGCGTCTGCATCATATTGAGGGTTGATCTTTATGCCCAAGCAAGTTGTAAGCACTGTAATATTTTCAAGAGATCTACCAGTAATAAAAGGACGATTCATAGGATTCCTGTGTGTTAACTGTTGGTGATGTTTACTTCTCTTCGTTGAATGGTTTTCTCTTTCTTCGTTATCATTTTTGTTTTCTATATCTGATCATTTAAAAGAAATTAAAGTTGCAAAAGTTATCTTCGTATACTTTGTTTCTGGATTTTAAAGATCTAAGTGTTTGTATTTTGAAGTTATGATAAAGAAATTCTTGAATGCTTCTTTATTATAATTGATTTTCTCATCTATTTCTGCTATCCATCACTTCAAATTCCAAAGGATCCAATAGTTTCATTCCCCTACCCTGTGAAGAAACCTATAAAATCTATTCTTTGATCTCAAACCTTAACATTGACCCCATAGCCCAATGGATGCGTGAACCATATTTCAACCATTTTTATAAACAAACAACACAATCCCATTCATTTAACTAGCCTAATATCTGAAACCTGAAACATATTTAAATATTACAGAGAGATCCCTCTCTGAAACTGGCAGGGTTAGATCCCAGTTTCGAAGTGGTTGGATAAAGTTACCTCTGATAAATTTCTTCTACCTCCCGACAACCTCCGGTAATTTACAGAGCATTAACAAAACACAGAGAAGAAGTTACAACATGTTTGAATATTTGAGCACTGAAGTCGAATGCTACAAATGTAACAACTTTGGACACATGGCCAAAGATTACAGAATGATAGTCCCTCCTAGAGAACCACAATATAACAACAACAGTCACAGATAGGAACCTTAGAAAAAGACATGGATAAGAAAACAGAATCAATATAGCAATGAAGAATGCACACTCTCTCTACAAGCTAAGAATAAGAAACGTTGTTGGTATGTTGACAATGGCTGTTCAAAACACATGACAGGTGATAGAGATAGGTTTCTTACATTAAGAAAGGAAAGAGATGGATCAGTCTTCTTTAGAAATGATGATTCAACGAAAATCATTGGAAAAGGCACAATCATAACTGGGAACACGAATACTAAGGCATAAAATGTTCTACTAGTAGAATATATGAAACATAATATTCTAAGTGTGAGTCAAATGTGTGACCAATGTCATAAAGTTACTTTCGATTCACAAAAGTGCGAGATAAGAAAAGAAGGTTCAGGAAATTTGATTGCAACAACTGCGAGAACTTCAAGCAACATATATGTATTAAGTGAAATTGGAAATGAAAAGTGTTGCCTAGGAAAGGAAGATGAAAGTTGGCTATGGAATAGAATAATGGGTCACACACATTTTGATAATATTGTCAAAGTCAGCAAAAGGGAAGCAGTTAGAGAAATTCCCTAGATCATGAAACTAACCAACACTTTATGCAAGCATTGTCAAAAAGGAAACTAGAAAAAGACCAGGTTTAAATCAAAAGAATATTCAACGACAAGATCACTAGAAATTGTGCATACTAATATAGTTGGACCAACTACAACAAAGGGTTTAAAAGGTGAGAAATACTTTATTTTATTAGTTGATTATTATACAAGAATGATTGTAGTATGTTTTCTTAGGAATAAGTCAAAAGATTTTGAAAACTTTCTACAAGAAAATGGTTGAAAATGAAATGGATTCAAAAATCAAATGCTTGAGATCTGATAATGGAGGAGAGTTCACTTAAAAGGAATTTATGGACTACTGCAGTAGGCATGAAATAAAAAGGCAATTCTCTGTTTCTAGGACACCTCAATAGAATGGAGTTGTTGAAAGAAAGAACATGACAATACAAGAAATGGCTCGAACAATGCTAATGAATTCCAAATTGATAGATATCTTTTGGACATAGGTAGTGCATACAACAATTCACATTCAAAACAGAGTAATGCTCATAAAAAACACTAACATAACTCCCTACGAGCTATGGAAAGGAAGACCAACAAATGAGATGCACTTCAGAGTTTTTGGAAGCAAATTCTATATCAAAAGAGAAGATGGCAGAATGGGAAAGTTTGACTCTCATGTGGACAAAGGAGTACTTGTTGGTTACTCAAATACAAGGAAAGCATACAAGTGTTACAACCTAAGATTGAACAAAGTTGTGGAAATCATCAATGTAAAAATTGATGAAACAAGTAGACACGGATTAAAGGAAGAAGAAAATGAATCTGTTAACTCCCAAAGTAAAACCGTTCTTTCGGTTGAACTTTGTAGAGGATATCCTGGCTATCAGTGGCATGCTTAAGCTACTTTTGTGTTTTCATAGTTCAAGAAAATTTTTGGTATTTGGTTTTGTCAAGAGATTGGAAAAACAACAGCTTTCGGTGGTTTGGGCGAGCCACCAGCGTGCTCATTAACCACCGAAAGCGTTCAGTTTCGTCAGCAAAGTGGTCGATACAAAGAGAAAACAACCACCGAAAAGGGTTAAACGCACAAAAAAAAAAGCTCGTGCTTTCGCACGAGCCGGATGTCAAGGATCGTGGTAATGATGAAAGTTCAAACCGCTGAAAAGCTCATGTTGCGGGAAATGATATTCGTTCGTGGGTTTTCAACCGAAAGTTTTCAAACACCTGAGTATTATCCTCTATATAATCATTTCCATATTTGCGTTGAGAGGTGACAGTCAGATACGGTGCATGAAACCTCCTTCTTTCCTAGTGGCAGATACATCCACGATTAATTGACAGGTCATTCATTCATTTCAAAACTCAAAGTGTTATATGGAGCCCGAAGATCGCTGAGGATATCTATCGACACACGATTTTTCCAACAAATTGTGATTTTCAAATCTTGGTCCCTCCTTTCGGGCGATTGGCATGTGGTCTCCGGATTCAACCAGTATTTCGAGTCGAGGAAAACAGATTAGGTTATCGGGTAATCCTGTAAGCCTTTCTCTTTCGAAATTTCACAAATATATTTGCCTCCGAAAAATTGAAGTTTCGGCTATCCCTGTCAGTCTATAATTTGAATGTGTGTCGATTTTCTATTTTGCATTTGCAAATCCTACGCCTTGTCGAAATATTTCACAGTCTGTTAATCGACCATACCCTTAGTTCATAGAGCCACTGTTTCCCAAATACCTGGTTGACTATAGTGTCAGATACAACTCACTTTCAATTATGTCAAGATCTGGTCCTGCATTAAGGTCAGAAGCAGATGGTATGTGGTACTTTGAGGAACATCCAGAAGTTGCAGAATATTTCAAACAGGTGGGAGTTTTATCATATTGTGAGAAATTGACAGTCTTCCATCAACAGATTGCTGAAGCATTCACCTTATCATATGATGGCAGAGTTGTCAAAATAGGCAGAGAAGAGTTCATAATTGATGAGGCATCTATTGCAGAATATACAGGGTTGCCTAGGACAGGGGCTTGCTGGTTTAAAACTTCTTTGCCTTCAAACGTTGAGTTTAGATTATACCTGTTGCCAATACATAAAACGTTGATTTGGAAAAAAGATATACCTATGTCATATCTTGAAACAAAATGGCAGACCCTTCTGAAGGCTATTCTGGTGTATATTACCTGTGAAGGATGTTATAACAGAGTGTTATACTATCATTTCAAATTGTTAAATAACTTTACGACAGGGAACCCTTAAATATACCATATTTCTTTCATAAGACCTTGATTAAAATGGCAAAACAGGTAAAGGCTCAGCCCACTAAGGTTTCAAGCAGGATATCTCATCAGGGATTGATTACTCTCCTCATCAAAGAATCCCTTCACAGGAAGCAAATGGAATGGAGGTTCTTCTTATTCTGGAACGAGTTTCAGACTGAGAAACTTCCAGAAATGGAAGCAAAAAAGTCCAGAAAGAGGAATGATCCTACTAATCATAAGAGGAGAAAAGGGATTTCAACACCCAAGTATTATATAGAGGCAACACCCAGCAGCCAGGAAGGAATCAAGAAGAAGTTAAAACTTGAAAACAGAAACCTTGTGACAGGGAAAAACCCTCTCAACCTGCCATATAGTGACTCTAGTTCGGAGGAAGAGATGGAAAGAGCACAGGACAAATTGCATATAAAGCAAGATGTAAAATTGAAA
>JASDQU010682838.1:38681-53863 GCA_032191745.1 Picea mariana
AAGAGATGTTGGCTAAGAGAGATAATTAATATGAATTAATTAGTACCCAGAATGAGAAGTCGGCCCAAGCAGTCTACCAGAACTAGTATAAATACAGGGCGCCAGTCTTCACTTTACACACACTTCTCAGAACCGCATAAAGACACTTGTGCGCACTGTAGTCTGGAAGTCTTGTGCGCAAGTCCTGGAGAAGGTGTTGCCGCCAGTTCTGAAGCCTATTGTTTTTATCTTTCTGGGTTGGACTCTTTGATCAACTTTGGTTACTTCTTTCTTGGTGCATTAGCCTTGCTTGGCTATTGATTTGCTACCGGGATTCTTCTCTTTGTTAGGGTCAAAGGTGCTCGGGGGTGGCTTCGGCCTATGGTTGGGTGAGCACATTCTAACAACTCTAATGTGAATACTTTAGATCCTATGTAAGGATTGAAATAACTCATAAATCAATTTACCTTCATTTTTTCATCTCTAAGGTAGTTAACATACTTCAATGGTTTTATCAATTAAGTCACACATCTCACTATTGCCCTATTTTCACATTAAATAGAATGAAACCCACTGACTTGGTGTTGTTGGTAGTTCTATGATCAATACTTCCTACATAATGACTCATCAAAATTTCCCCATGTGTTTGCAGTCATGATCAAATTAAGTTATAATTCCTAATTAACCCTCAATATGTGACAACACTATTGTCTAACTAACATATGACTAAATGAACCTTCTTGTTATTGAAATATTATCTTAACTAAAAGAACTCTATGCATACCTACCAACACAAAATTAATCTTCTCACTACCATAACCTTATTATTTCCAAAAGGATTACATCCATACTCTCGAAGGTACCATTATTAAGGTAAGTTCCCTTCCAAAGATATATTGGTCTTATTATAAGAGAAGTTTTGGATTTATCTTGCTTCTTAATTATGCTTTTTCTAACTAAAATATTTATATCTTGATGTTAGCATTTTTATTTTTTATTTTTTTATGTACATGGGATTCTATCTTTAAAGACTTATACCATATTCTATAATGTCTTTAATGATATGCCTCTCAACTATCCAAATCTTGGTTTGGTTTGGTTTTTCCTCGAGTGATTTTGATGCTATGGCATAACATAGAATATATGAGCTAATTTAGATTCTATTAGAGTTAGGGATTTCCTTAAAGTGCTCCTTTCTCTACATGTTTTTAAAGGAATATTGTTATTGTTCATTCACTTTTCATGTTTCCATTAACCTTCATGGTAATTTCTATGGTAATTTCTAGTTGCAAGTTTATGATATAAATGAATTGAAAAATCTCTTTTTCTTTTAGTTAGCTAGTCCATAAAGATTTAAACACCAAAAATACACGAGAATGTCGAAAGGACAGCTTGCAAAACTTGCTTGCAAAACTTGAACTGTTGGGAAAGAGAAACTGCCCAGAGGTGGACAGAAGGAGTAGGAAGGAGTTGGCTGGAAGGAGGCAGTGTGTCCAGAACATGGCTAGTGAAAGCCAAAGGTTTAGGTTGGCCTAAAAAATGAAACCCTAATCACTCATAAGTGGCAATCAACTAGCCAACATAGTAAATTTTAAATATAATTAAATAAAAGTAAAAAAATAAACATGTAAATTGATGTCTTTATAATAGTGAAAAAGTTAGTGGTTGAAATCACAACCATTGATTTATTGGGACTACTAAGAATATTCCATCAATATTTAATCTTGTCCATACAAAATTGATTAAGCACTAAAAACCTATTAGATGTGCCCATGATCAATAGGTGTATGCCTTTTGGCGTAAAAATAAAAATATAATTTAAATTTACATTTTTTGAGTTTAAACTTTAAATTTACAATTTTAGAAATTTTTTTTTCCTAAGTAGATTATTGAAAATGACTACTTTATTACTATTATTTTATTTTTATTGAATACTGTTTTTTTCCTTTCACAATTTTATGTTATTTATCAATTTAATAAATAAAACAAAAATAATAGAATTTAAGCTGATAGAAATGGATTCAGCTTGTTAAAAAATTCTTGAGGCACTCTGATTATACAGAAATAATCACTTAAATTTGCAGATCTAACAATTTCTAGCCAGATTTAAGGCAAAGATCCCCTAAAAAATATGTCAAAAAAAAATCATTTAGTAAAACGTTTAGCCTACAGCTGAATATAATAAATAAAATAGAAATGTCAGAAAAACAACTTCCTCTACCTAGATCCACCCCCATCCAGCTGATAATGAAGCATAAATGAAGAAAATGAGTTCAACAAGTTGGCCTTCAAAGATCAAAATAAAAATGCCAACTGTTTATCAACTTTCTACCTTTTGGTATTTTTGGTCGGAATCTGGCCATTTATATCTGGACAAAATCTCTATCTTTTGTTATTTAAATTGTATTTCTGAATGCATAAATGAATTCAACATGCTGAAAAATCCCTTAAACACTCTTATTATACAAAGTTAGCCACTCAAATCTTCAGATCCAACTATTCCTCACCAGTTTTTGGACAAAATCAAAAAAACAAAAACAAAAAAAAATAGTACGTTTAGACTACTCTATTATTAAATAAATGACCCAGGCACACAGAAGCTGTAAAAAATTGTGTACACTCGATCTCTGTGGTGTTAACATCCAGTGCAACTGCATGACTTCGGGGCAAAAGAACATGTTCCATAAGGCTTGTTAGGAACGTTACAGTTTATCACATAACAACATGAAGTTTTAACACAACTTTTACTCCCGCTCTGGCAACACGTACAACTGGCACACTTTGAAAAAGCTTTGGAACGTCGGTCCAACTTGGAAGCCACCTTGTACGTACTCTCGTATACGGGAAACCAACGACCATCATCATCCCCCAACGCTACTGTGGTTCCATTGTGTTGAATTCCCTGTAATCAAAATTCTACTTGTGAATGTTTATTGCAACAGTAAAGGGAAAATCCATCTAAGTGGACATTACAAAATAGGGTTTTTCTAATATATTTGGGTTTAATTTTCCTTCCTGTTTTATAAAAATCCCATCCAGAGAAATTGGGTTCAACTCAAAACAGGAATAAAGCAATAAATGTAACTTGCCTCTTTTTCATTGAAAACTGTAGCATAGCCAAACTGGGAATCTGAAAATTAAATTTGCAGATAATTATTAAGCAATGGAAAATCAATTCTAATAGTTTTTCGTAATCACAACAATAATAGAAAGTGTTCAATTATTTTACATCGACGAACAGGTACCTGGTAATATGAAGATTACGGAAAAAACCAACAAAATGGGCAATTGTCTTTGATCCATGCCCTCGTTCTGTAGCCCCAGAGCACCGGTCTATGGATTTAGAATATATTTTGAAGGTGTGAATCCTTTCAAAATTAGAATGGAGTTGCAATTCGAATTGCATCACGTCCAATGAAAGTAAGCGGCAGTGAGATATAGAGACCAGGTCGGATGTTATGGATGAAGCTCAATCCCGCGGATAGTGGGCTATTAGTTGTTACGGTTCAACCTCTACAAGTGCCACCTCAATAACAGAATCTATTTTTCTCTCAAACAGCGTTTCATCTTTTGTATGGATTGGAAATTTCTAGCCTTACGAAGGGCCGAATTCTTTGATCACGGATTTGCATTTCTGTATGAATAAATGATTGATCTCGCGATGTTGTTTTTACTCTGTCATTATCTGATCTACACCGTATTTCTATATGAAATAAGAGAAAGAGCTGGAAAGTAACAAGTTCCTATTTTTAAGAATTTTTTTAGTTGATAAATAAGATAATGTTTAAAATTATTTTAACTTAGATCAATTTCAATTGTCTGATATAGTTTTAAATGTGAAGTTTGTTTAAGATTCAAGCCATTTCATATCAACAAATGAATCTAATTAAATTTAGATTTATTTAGATAAGAAACCATCACACCAATACATATAGATTAGATATAGATGAAACTAATAAAAACAAATCTTAATTCTTTGACCTAAGTGTAAAATAAATCAATAAAACTATAGAAAGTAAGTAAGATATTATATATCATTATATTGTTTCCAGAATATATATATATATATATATATATATATATATATATATATATATATATGTGTGTGTGTGTGTGTGTGTGTGGAGATCCAAATCATGCCACTCTACCTCTTTTTGTAGATGTCAAATTTTTAAGTAATTTTTAATACAAATAACTAAAACAAATAATATATTGTCATTTCAAATTTTTTATTTTAATTTTATTATTTTTTTCAAATAAATGTCACCTCTAATTAAAACTAGACATTACCTAAGGGGTTTCCCCCAAGGGTAGGTGTAGACCCAAAAGGAAACGTGTTCCTAAGACTAGTCTCAGGGAAGAAGTTCTCGGCACTGGAGGTATGAATAAAGGGAAAGTCTTCCAATTGTGGGTAGTATCCCCCAAGAGACATGCCCCTCGAAAAAGGTGTGCTAACCCATGGGAAATTAAACCTTCCTGATGTACTGTTGTCCTCAACTTGACTAGTGGCAGCCCCAAAACCACTAGGAATGTTGCATCCAAAAGGTAAACGAGCACTTGATAATGTTAGGACACTCATAGGAATGGTGGAGATGGAAGAAATTCCACCCCCGTGCTGAAACCAAGGCTCAACCCCCTACTAGAAGAAGATCTAGTTGCAAGCATAGAAATTGATGGGATGGGCATAAGAATGTCAAGAAGACAAATAGATCGAAAAGAAGACACAGTCGGTGTCCCCCAGATAGAGGGACCTGTAGAAATGGGCATAGATGGTGTAGGTCTAATGGTGCTCAAGGATGGTAACGTGGAAATCATTTAGATGCTCCCTGTCCCACTCATGGATGGACTTGATGGCTCAACCACACTAGATGAACCACTTGGACCCGAAATGGTGTGAGGGTTGTTAAACAAAGAAAAAGGTTCACTAAAAATTTCCCTTATTTGGACAAGTACGAGTGTGTATGGACTAGTCAAAGGAGGGTTAGGTTAGGTGGAGGACTTTCGTTAACCACTTCCACTTCAACGAGACTAGTCTCCTCAAATAAGAGATTGGACTCTTCAAATTAATGGTCACCTATTTCACATCACTTGAGAGGTGGTTGCACCTTTGTGATGGGCTCAAGTCCTCGTAATCAATGGGATTGATGCAGTGATTTAGCCATGGTGAAAATTATATGTGCAATTCAAAATAAAATTCAACCTAAGGTCGATGTAGACTCGGAACAAAGAACACACCCCTAAACAAATCCAAGACAACAACAAGAAAACCAATGGCTCAGGGGGCCTTCTAAAAACTGACCCTCTGGGGGAGATGAAGTCCCCACAAGATTGGCTAGCGAAGGTATGAAGAAAAATTATGATAAATTACGCAAAACAACCCTAATTGGTGCAAATACCTTTTATTAAGACGAGCACCCTTTGGGAGAATTAAGACCATGATTGAACATCTTCCCTAGGTACTACAAGAATGTCCCACCTACAGTCACATGTATAGCTACATAGGAATGGTCACTAAGGCCACCACCTCGCAATCAATGACTGGACGAACAATCACAGGTTCGACCACACGTAAGGGAAGGGTAACTAAGCCTGAATCCTTGAGGGTGTTACCTCACACAAAAGCATGACACCAACGAAACCCCCATATACATAGTAAATGAAGTGATACCCAAAACACCAAAACAAGCAGAGAGGGGTAATGTCCCTACTTTCCTTGATGTGACCTTGTGCTTGACTCCTATGTTAAAGGAGCTTCCCGACACACTAGTTGCAAAAATGGATTATACAATCATTAATGAATATAGGTTTCGTTTTGGTGGCCTTGGAGAGTTTACTCTTCAGTCCTATTCCAAAGCCCTAAGTATAACTAATGTTGGTTTGTTAGCAAAAAAATAGTCTAATTGATTTTAATTTACTAATATTTTCTAATGGATGTTTTTATGTCAATGGATGAAACTTTAAGTGATGCCATGACTCTTCACCAATCAAAGAAATGCAATGATGTCAATGCAAATTGTTCAATTCGATGAATTCTAGCCATGGGAGGAAATAGACCTTCTTCTTTGCAAATTTCACTATGCAACATCACAATCACCAAGAAACCATGCAAGAAAAATCAAAACAAAATTCTGAACTAGATCTCAAAATAAAACACATAAATTCTCTTTGATGTAAATGCTCAAAAGCATTATGCATGCAAAATTGTACTATTGCCTTTTCAATTGGAATGCAAAAAACTTCTTAATCAAATCAAGAAAACAGATCTACAAACCAAAAACTAGAAAACAACAATGAATGGTTGTAGAATTTTGGTAGTAATGCACCAAAGCACACTCCTATGTCTCTACAAGATCAAAAACCCAAAACTTGGGAAAAAAATCTAATGAAGATCTAGAGTTTGGGAGCATAAATTTGCAGGGGTTGTAGTGCACTCTATATTTACCAGAAACATATGATATAAATTTGCAGGGGTTGTAGTGCACTCTATATTTACCAGAAACATATGATATAATATTGGTGGGCCTAGAAATAGTAGTAATAGTGCTACTGCTTCCTTGACTTGTTACTTTAATTGTCAACCCAGGGTTCGTACAAACTTGAGAGGTGTTGTGCAAAGTATATGCAAAGTGCACTGATAATGGTCTATGTATGAAACTAATCAAGGGGATAATTGCAAGAAATCTGAGTGTAACTTGTGCATGAAATATGAATTGTATGAAAAACTTAAGCTACTTGGGTGAATAGAAGCACACCAAATGAAAGAGCAAATGGTCTATATTTAGTAAGGATATTTAGTCTAATTCCATGAAAGAAAACACACTGAGATATAAGAAAAAATCAAATTGATTATAAAGTGAGGAAACTAATTATGTTGCATGAAAGGAAATTGCGTGGAAGAAGATGAACTATTGCATAGATTGAATGAACCTAATTATGCCTAACCCTTGAGCCAATATCAAGCCATGTGATATCTTATTAACTATTTTTAACTTCATAAAAGGATGAATAAGAAATTCAAGAAACTTGAGCTAAAACAATCCTACGTGAAATTTCTACAAGAATTGTAACAGTTCTACATGAACTATAACAGTCCTATAGGAAACTTCTATAGGATAACTAGAAGAGTCCTAAGAAGTTTTCAAAGGCCTTCCAAAGCATAGATAAAGATATATTAAAATACAATAAGATGTAAGTGAATTTTTTATCCTTGATAAGATACCCTTGAGCATCCCAATAGGATTCCAACCCTTTTCTAGAGGAAACTTGTTGAAGATAACAATTGTTAATAGTCTCAACAGAAGTTAGAGATTTATATGCATGACTATATAATATTTTAAGAGAAATAAAGAGACTAAATTGTAACACACTAACATGCAAGAAAACTGAGAAATTACAATAGGGCCCTTGAGCCCTCTTGAATGGGCCCTACCTATGTAGCACAAGGAACCTTTAAAACTCTAATGAGATAAGAAAAAAAACATATATATTGATCAAAATCAATTGTACATCAAGAGAAGAGCCCCAAGTCTCAACAAAATCTTCTTAAACAAAACTCTAACACAATATTCAAAATTATGTCTATCTTCCCCTACACTAAAGGCCTATGGGTGAGTGCATAGTTGGTGGATGAAAAGGTGGCAAGGGGGTCAACAAGATTGTACACACACATGAACGTGTGTGTGTTCTCAAGAATGAGTGTGCATTCCTAATCCTATAGGTTTTGCAAGGCCCAAAACTCTAGTCAGCATGCCATGTAGGTTCGTCGGCAGGAACACACACACGTTTTTAAGAATGCATACAAATTCCTAAGAATGCGTGAGTGTTCCTAGGAATGCACACGTGTTCCTACTGTGCCTGATTTTTAAGGGACTACGAGCATATCTTGTGATAATTTTCACACTGTTCCTCACTATTTTTTCAATTGGAGAAATAAAAAAAGACTAATAGAGGAGTGAAACTTGGAATCTTTCCACCGTGTCCATTGCAAGAAAGGTATGGTTGACTTTTTGTTATTTCCTCTTGGCTTTACAAAAAATACAAAACAATTAGTCATGGGTTATGGATATAAATCCCAATGATATTGAAAACTTATTAACTAAATTCACTACACATAATTAATACTTGAATGTAAATCTCTCAACAATTCACTAATCTTGTATAGGCTTTTCTCAAGTTTATTATAAAGATAACACATAGTTTTTCTTTGTTTTACACAAAATTATGTTAATGATTTTGTTGAGATAAAATGAAATTGTTGTTTTCAATACCTTTGTCATAAGTCCACTTATTAATTTTCCTTTTTAAAATACAACATATATTATAAAATGGAACTCGAAGACAATGTAAACCGCCAACCAACACACCAAGGCGAGGAAAATCCCAACCCACCACAACCACTCATATAGATTTAATGAGAAAAAAAATGAATACAGATATATACTATTAACACAGAGATACAATGAACAATAACAGAGATACAGTAAAACTTGGCTTCTATTCAATAAAGTAATATGTTGAAACTGTAAAATGCAGACTGAAACAAGCTTGCTAAAATGGTGGTGGCTTATCTCTGAGAAGAGATGTGATAGTTGCACTCATTCACAACAAAGATCATTACAATGAGATTCCAAAATCCTTTTTACATCAATCATGAATTCGAAAACCCTAGAAATCCAAAAACCTAACCCTAGGAGATGAAGCACCAAAATTCATGTGGGCCCCGTTGGGGTAAGTTGGTAAATCAACTTCCCAGGGTCATAACTTTTGCATACGATATCCATTTTAGCCGCACGATAGCCTGTTGGAAAGGTCCATCCGAGGACTAAACATTATGTTGTCACATTATGTCTTAATTAACAATGTGACTATGGCAGGCCCAAAAAATGTTTTTTAGGGCCTCAAAACGGACCCGATGAAAATTGAAACTGCTAAGATGACATTTGTATGTGAGCCAGTTGGAATATGTGGGTGGCCACCAATATCCACCTAGATCAATCCTACCACTTTAGGAAGAAATGGTCTCCATTGCATTGAGTTCCCCCATTAGATGAGGAAATTTATGTTGAATTTTTCCCTGGGTGAGCCATTTTCCTTGGTGCAGGAGTTTCCCTGCTTTAACAACACAATAAAGATGGAACTTCTTTTGGCGAGTACCCTTAACATCTGTTTCCACGATATTATCAATGGATTCATATTCCATGTAATCAGGTTTGATCTCGGTGTCAATTGTTTTGCTACCTCTAAGGTGTCCAATAATGGTGGAAAGTATGGTCGAAGGAGGTCCACATTAAACACGAGGTGCAAGCTAAGGAAGGTGGGAATGTTGAGCTCAAAATAATTTTCACCCACAACCTTGGTGATGGTATAAGGGCGGGTTTCCTTGTGATTCATCTTCATACTAGATAGATCCATAACTAAGACTTTGGGGGATTTGTCATCTCTGATTTTTTCTAAAAAAAGGGTTTCAAATCTATCCCAAGAAATTATAGTTTGAGGTTGTTACAGGAAGTACCATGTGGAGGCATTTCCCTCGACGGTGTAAGGAAAAAGCCTACACACGACATCTTCATGATCTACATTTCTAAGCCTAACAACCAACATAATTTTTTTATATGATCTTCAACTAATTGTTTGGAATCAGGGTCAAACTTAGGTAACCATTTTTCAAGATGCTTAGTTAAAGGATGTTGTGGTCTTGGGACAAAAAAAACATCTTGGACAAGCCAAGGCCTGGCAAGGTTATTTTCATTAGCCATCTAGGCTGAAGTTTGTGAATTATTTGAAGTTTGAGATCGTTCATCAGATGAACTTTATTCTTTAGAGGATTCTCCTCCTGATGGAGGTGGAAAAGGGTTGGGTGGTGAAGGAGGTATACCATATCCCCCAACACCTAGAATAAGTGTTCTGGTGTGGGGTGATTGTGGTACCCCTATTTCCAGTTGATCTTGATACAAAGGATTAACTACTCCAACTACAATATCAATTTTAGATTGGTTAGTTAAGATGTCGTGCATCCTGTAATTTGGTGTAATAGTGATAGGAGGATATTCCCGATGATCGAAAAAATCAAGAGGTTGAGACAATTGGTCACCCAGCTCCCTGAGTTCTGCCAAAGTATCGTGAGTTGTTATTAATGATTGGTGGGATTTTTCAAGTATCTCATGTAATTCAGGTCTATGAGGAATAAGTGTCATAAGTTCGACAGGAATGGATGGAGAATGTTGGTCAAGTGGAATAACATGCTCAGTTTCAGATGTAGTGGTTGTGTTAGATACAACAGTGGAGTCTAAGCGACTACGAGTTCTAACTGGAGAGCGATTGTTAGGAGGTGGTTTTTGTCCTCCATGTGCCATTAATATCTATCAGACCATCCTTCTAGCGCCATTTGTTGATGGGAATATGTGAACGCTCGTCAACTAGAAGGGGATTCCAGTCTGAGGTTTTCAAAGTTAACCTAAGCCGTTTGAAGTAACTCACCCTGACGGGTTTAACAACCCTCTTATCCAATAAAGGGATCTAATCTAAACTATGAAAATAAAATAACTAAATATTCATTAATGAAGACCTACTATATACATACATTATTCACACTTTTTATATACAAAATATACAAATAAAAATTTACAAAATTTACGAGAAACCTTGTAAACTAAGGTTGTAAAAGAGAACCAAATCTCAGGCAAACTTAAAATAAATTGGAAACTAATCTAGAACACACTATTAATCTAATTTTAACCTTGAAACTAAAAGAGAAAATAATTGAATGTAAATGATAATGTTTTAACTTAAATGAACAAAACATTTAAGCTTAAATGTTAATCTACATTCACAAAAATTAAATAAATCAAAACAACAAAAGGAAAACTCACTAACCTATAATTGGACAGTATTTAAAGAGAAATTTTGATTGTACCTTCTTGTATAAAGTTGCTCGAGCAACCTATTTGTTAAGAGAAATCTATGGGAGAAGGTTGTGAAATACCGATATTATGAAAGTTCCTAAAGAAAGTTACTTCAACTGACAATTAAAATTTCGTTTATGATGTAGAAAGAAATTTTTTTAAATCTGATCCTTTGTGAAGCTATAATAGACCATTTGACAATAACAAAATAATTTCAATTGAACAATTAAGTCATTACAAGTTCAAAGTATATGAATAAACTCAATATAATTTAAGAGTTGCATCAAAATGATACAATCACAAGAACCTTAATAATTGAGACAATGAGGTAGAAATTGAACATAATTAACATATAAATGATAACAATTAACAATGCATTGAAAAAATAGACTAAAGACGAGTTTTAATCAATCCACTATTAATCACTAGAAGAATATGAACCATAAAGACATATATTATAATGAGAGAAAAACCATTAGACTCACAGGGAAAAAGCCTTAAGTCACGTATAATTCCATATCCTTCAAAATAAGCATTGATCCATTGTCCTTGAATTTTCACCATGTCTTGACTTCAAAACAAAATGAGTATTTAAACAAAATGGTGATTAACACTCATATCTGCAAGATAGAGGTAAATCTTTTAAAAATAGAGAGGTTTGAATATCAAATCCTAATCTGAGTTTATAATAACAATGTTTGTAACAACTTGTGCAAAATTTGTTATGACAACCAAAAATATATCACCCACTATTTTGAAATAGATTCTATTACTAATAAAAAAACAAAACACCCTATGATCTCCAATATCCAGGAAACATAGATGGCATCCTTCTGTTTATTTAGAGACTTGAAAATAAAAACAAAATTTAATTAGATATCATATCAAACTAAATTAAGACTAGCTACATAATCTATGATTTTGTAGTTGGTCTAAGAAAAACAATCATAATAAAAAAAAAACTAGTGCTAAAACGAAACAAATTCAACAAAAACAAAGCCATAAATATCATTACCCAAATTAAGCATTTGAAACTAAAGATGTGTGCATTTTTTATCCAATAGTAATATTGACGTTTGTTGTTTTTTTAATGATAATTTCTCTAGAATTTCTGGAATTTTTATTTGCCAAGACATTCTTTGTTGTGTTTCATTCTTCAATTTATGGTTATCCCTTTCAAATTCCTTGTTTTATCCCATTACCTGGCTAAGGCGCATTTGTAAATATGAGACATCCACGTAATACCTGTGTGCCCATGCTAGGCAGTCATGACAACACTCAGGTTCCAAATTTAGGATCGACTATTGTCGGTGTGTGTCCGAGGGTTTTTCTTGAATGAGTTTCACTTTTAAATCAGCCTGAATGCCTAAGAACCCCTCACAATTTTGAAGAGAGGGAGGCATATTTGAAACAAAGTCATATTGAATGTGACTTACTTCTTCACAATCTCCACTACTGTTTTTGGAAGAATATTGATATTCTATTATTATCGTTCAAATTGGGCTCTCCCTTTGTCTGTATTTATTTCTAATCATTCTGGACAAAATGCGATCGACCCTTTTATTCTTAAAATCAAACTCAGAGATATCCTGAAGTTGTCTGGTTTGTTTACCCTATTCCTTGGGTTTCTCTTCAATATTTTGACACATGAGTTGTTCTTGTTGATCAACATAACCCAGTGGTTGGTTCTTCAACTGGTTGAGGATTGTTTCTAGAGACTTTTGGGAACAAACCATTTTTATTTCCATTTTGCTCGTGCTACAAGAATTACGTCTTCTTGGCCATCAAGAGACATAATGGGATAGTCATGGAGTTGTATCTCAATATGAACCTCCTGAGGCAAAGTCTGAGGAGAAATCGATTCTTCAACGGCTTGAGTTAAATCGATGATAGGGTCATTATGTTGAGGCAAGAATTGATTCCTTACCAGAAAGTTTTCCCGGTTGTACCATGTGCTAGTAAGATGAAATTAAACTAAGGTACGAATGAGACCATGATGAAATAGACTGGTTTGAAAGTTTTGACTTAGTCACTGGTAAAATTTAGACATTTTTTTGCAGATTCCTATGTAGATAGAAGGGTAGGTTTAAATGAAACCCCTGAAAGGTCATGAGCAATCAAATGTGGAAATAGAAAACAAGGTCGTAGCGTCCTTCATAGGTAACAAACTATTTAATTACCAACAGGAGACTATGCCATTTGCTATGAAAGAGTTCTATTGGCATACCTTTAATGTGGTATCACGAACTTTTTGATGCCAATAGAGACTGCCATGGGATATTTTTCACTTTCATGCTTTTGAACCACTTATCCCCTTACTGTGGAAGACCTGTGGCCCGACCAATAAATTCCTCATCAACCTACAACTGAACATCCCCAACCTTAACCTTGGTACCATCGAAATTTTTGGCAAATTCTCTGGCCACTTCGATGTTAATTCCATTAAACGATTGTACAAGCCCTAACCAACCAACCATGGAGATCCTATCAGTCACGTCATCATAATTTAGTAACATTTGCAGCCCATTTGGCTCTATACTCACTACAGGGGCCATAAGATTTTTGGAGGGTTAGCAACTAAGGTGGACGAGAACACAGACATGTATTTTTTGTGAAGGTAAGAACACTGTAGATGCAACAAACTAAACCCACAAGTAACAGAGGAAGTCAGATTGACATACCTAATGACAAACGAAAATCAAAGGAGCTGGGGATGTCCTAAATCCTTCCAACACTTAAAATATTGATTACCTCCCGTAAAACAGAGGACAGGAGGGTTCAAAACAAAGAGACTCATGTAATCCTTATGGCCTGCCACAAACCCTTGACCTGAATTCGAGGAAAATAACATGGTAAAAGTAATGATTTCATAGACAATCAAAAGGTCGGGTTGAGGTATAGGAATATCATTGAAAAGCATGGGGCGATACAAGATTGGAATGATCAAAGATATGTTGAGATTTTTAGAGAGGGATAGGTTTTACAAAGACCATTTTCTTTAAAATTAGTTTGTCTTAGTTTTCAACAAGGTTTAGTCTAATCTTGACCCTCATTATATGTTAAGAGGTTTATTTTAATCAATGTCACATATTTGCTTTTAAATTGAAGTTTGGATCTAGGGAAATATATTATACTTAGGTTCACGAACCTTCAAACAAAACATAGTCCTGAGACCTTCTTCATGTACATAAGATTAGGGAGGACAAACCATAATCTTTGATCCAAGCAAGGGGATAACGTCGACAGATTTTGACCAACTATTTGCACGAAAAGAGTCTTTAATTTCATGCTTTGCAATCATGAAATTAAAGAGGGAAAACAATCATTATGTCTCAAAAAAACATACTCTCATTAAAGTAATAGGTAAGAGTTTAAGAAATATTGACTAGAATTAAAGCAACACATTTTTACAAAAGATATGTTAGTTTGACGAATACACATCCTAGACAGTGAGTAAAAGATGATTTTGTATTTCAAAAGACAATGTAGAATAGGATGCTAGTTAGGCAACCAACATGTCCGGATGAGGTAGTCTCCTAGCTTTCTCTTGTTAGCATTTCACTTATATAGCATATTTTAGATTAGAGTTGATTTTTGGGTGTCATTCCATCTGTTGTGGTTTTCCCCTAGCCATAAAGAGTTTTTCTTCGGAACACCAAGAAGGGAATCCTATCATTCTCGTCTGATTCCATGGTGAACTTAATGTCTTCATAGAGACAATTAAGGTTCTTGAAGAATTTGTTTAGTTCTTCTAATCCATGTGGTCATATTTCATTGGTATCATCCACATATCTCTTCCATCTTGTTGAATTTAGGGGATATGTGTCCAGTGCTCTATTCCAAAATTTCCCCATGAAAAGATTAGCAGAAATGGGAGATAGAGGGGATCCCATCATTACACCACTTGTTTGATCATAGAATTCTCCTTGAAAACTAAAGAATGTTACCAAAATGTGCACTTCTTCTAACTTTTCAATTTCATGGTTAGTAACCTTCTTAACCTCCTATATTGCTTCATCAAGTTGGATATTTTTGAAGAACAACATCAAAACTGATGAAGATATCCTTAGGCTCTACTTTCTAATTCTTAAAATGATTCTTTCTAAGTCATTGAAATACTTAATGAAAGAATCAATCTTTCCTACAAAGGGACCCAATATCTTTCCTACATACTTTTCCAATTCATAAGTTAGAGAGTTGATTGTGTTGACAATAAGTCTAAATAGAACTCTATCTTATGGATTTTTGGAAGACCATGTATTATTGAGGTTATTTTGTAGCTAGGAAGTAGTCTCTTTTTTT
>JASDQU010682838.1:54246-65791 GCA_032191745.1 Picea mariana
ATATATATATATATATATATATATATATATATATATATAATTTCATCATCTTTTTAAATAATAAAAAAACAAATTTGTATTTATTTTATTTCCATTAAAATAAACTTATACAAATATTTATAAAAACAACACAGGGAAAAAAATACCCTTGTAAATTCCTACATAACCGAGTATTCGGCATGCATATCCTAATGGCTCGCTGATGGGTCCTCCCGGGCAAATCTTTTATTCATATTTATATAATATTAAATAAAACGTACAAACAGTGGTATCATCCTGTACAGATATTGGAAATGCATGCTCGGCATAGAAGCACATGTCCCTGGAGGCTTGTTACGGAGGTCGCATCGTTATTAACAATTAGTGCAACCGCATGACGTGGGTTTAATTGAACACGTCCCACCGGAGCAGACTGATCCGTAACAACATGAAGTTTCAGTACAATTTGTATTCCCTGCAGCGCAACACTTACAACTCGAGCATTGTGAGAAGGCTGCCAGCTTTCTTCCACTGCCCACTTTCAATGCCACCTCGTACCCATTTTCAATGCTTACAGGAAACAAACGATTGTCTTCATTCCCCACCACCGCCTGGACCCCATTTTGCTGAATTCCCTACAATCAAAATGGGGGACTGGATATTTATTGCAACATTGAAGAGAACAGTCGAGTTACGGGAATGAGAATATCAATTAACAGGGGCCAATTTCATATAGTAAGTAGTTATAGCGAAACTTGAAGACCAAGGATTTTTTAAAAAGGATCGATTGCTATTCAATTAATTGTCTCTTTTATATAACAATCTGATCTATAGAAATTGGTTTGGAGAAACAAATTGAATAAAAGAATAAACGCAACTTGCCTGTTTTTCTTTCAGTACTTCAACATAACCAAACTCTGCATCTGAAATTAATTTGCACACGATGATTAAACCACTGGAAAATCCATCCTAATAATTATACTGCAAAAATTAGTACAACGACCCCCTCTATATACAGAGAGAATGTGTCCTACTAATCTTTGCAGAAAGAGAATTAAAGATTGAAGCAATATATATATATATATATATATATATATATATATATATATAATACATTTCTTATAAATTTCAATGGTTTAAAGACTTGAGAATTTTGTCATCTTTGCAAAGGAAACGGGAATCTGGAATTCATCTTCTTGTTTACTGTCCATTCACACGTACTATATGGAAAAAGAACAAAGAGCAACACAAGCTATCTACACGGTGGATAAGAACTTCAGATTGTTTTGCAAATTGGGTTTTCCAGAATCATAGTCTTTCATCTTTGCTAGCATTTGTATGTTGGTTTATTTGGCTTCAAAGGAACTTGAATATTTTTTAGTCAAGGATTCCATCTTTGGAGAAGGCTACTTTTCTCTCCTTAGGTGCAGTGAGAAGCTACATGCCATAGGAAACATTGTACTCTATTAGATGTTCAGTCCATATTTTACCACAAGAATCATAGGGTGGTTTGATGGGGCTGTTCAAAAAAATGGGGAACAAAGTGGAGCCGGTGGAGTCATCAAACTCAATGAACATTCAGTCTATAAGTGGACTCTTAATTGTGGAGGAGGATCAAACATAAGAGCAGAATTTTTGAGTACTTGGGCTACTCTAACCTTGGCTCATAGATTTTCTATCACTGACTTTCATGTCACAGGGGATTCAAAAATCGTAATTGATTGAGTTAATGACAAAGGATCTCTACAGGGAATCTCAATATAGACTGTTAGAAGAAAGGATAAAGGAACTTTTTAAGTTTTTTTCAGCCATTACACTTGAGCTTGTATACAGAGAAGAAAATCTAGAGGTTGATTTTTTATCAATAAAGACTCTCACTGTTCGTCCAAGAGCCATAGCATACAATCAGTGAGTAGATGGTCATGAGGAACCAAAGCACTTCTTAAAACTGTACTAATAGATATTCTAGTGGACTCTATCTGTGTGAAAACATGTAGGATGGTTAATTTTTTTTATATATATTGATATATATGTATGGCAAAAATTTCTTTTCATAAAAGTTTTGTCAACTACTTGGACAGTCTCTCAAGCTAGTTTTTGAAGGGCTCTTTATTGTACTATGTAGCTTCTCTGATATGGTTAGACATTGTTACTCTAGGCGAGTACTATGGATGTAATGACTACGATATTGTGAACAGATTATATATCTTTGCAATTTTCTAGTGGAAAAAAGACTTGAGAATTGATTAACAGATTTGGATCAAAATGGATTTTTACATTACCGAGAGTACCTACCTGGTAATATGAATAGTACCAAAAAAAAAACAAAATCTGCAATTGTCTTTGATCCATGTCGTCTTGCTCGAGTCCTAAGGCACTGGTCTACCGATCAAAATTAGAATTGAGTGTATTCAATTTAACGAGAGAATGGTGCCTCGTGATTCCAGATACAGCAACGTGGCTGCAATGGTAGCGATCGATACGGGTCAAGTCGAGGCTTATCAAGAAAGATAAATCGCGGGCATGCTGGCCAATCAATGGATTATGTTTCTCAGGCCCCATTTTGTCTGTTAAAAAAAATTAAATCGAGTTCCAGAAGTCTTAAAAAAGAAGGCAGTTCAAACCTGGTCATTGGGTTTCGTGGAGAAACAAGGTTAATCGCGAGGATGGTAGCCAATTAGTAGTTAGCTTTACCGGTGCCATCTGTATAACAGATTGCGTTTTTCTCTCCTTATTTTTTATCTTTTAAATTATATCGACGCAAATTGTGAGATTTGAATGGGATTTTGACAAAAACTGTTATTTATTTATTTAATAAGTGTTATTTTTAGAAATAAGAATTTACACAATAATTTTTTTTCCATAATTTAAGGAATCCAAACATGGTAACACAAAAGTGATTGATAAAAAATTTAACTTAACACTAAAAGTGATATATATATATATATATTTTTTAACTTAACACTAAAAGTGATATATATATAACTTAACACTACCATTTTAATCTTTATCTTTTTATACAGTGGATTTCCACTCTTAAAGTTTTTATTTATAAAGAAAATGAGTTCTTAATGTTAATATCTATAATATCATTGTTAAAAGTACCTTTAAATATCCACTAATCTCAAGTTATAATTTAACTTTCAACTCTTTATATAATTAAATATATTTAAAATTTGTCCCCGAGGTGTAGGACAGTCGGTGACAGAGTGTGTTGTTAAGCCACTCCGTGATGTTAAAGTTACCGGTTCGAAACCTGCGGGGACAAAAAATCCAACCATGTTAAGGGTTGTTGTGGCTCAGGCCGGGTGCGATCCCCGGGTGAGTCCCGGGTGAGTCGCGGTTTCTCAAGCCACAGGTTAATCGCGTACCCAATAGGTCCCACACAAATTAACAAACAAAAAAAAATATATTTAAAATTTTAATTTAAAAAAAATAAATCATACATTTTTTATATAATTAAATATATTTAAAATTTTAATTTAAAAAACAAATCATACTTGTAATTTAAAAAATTAAATTATGTAAATTTAAAAAATTAAATTATGTATGGGTTTAATTGTTAAAAACATGTGTTTTTTTTAAATAATTTTTTTAAATATATTTAAATATATAAAGATTTGAAAGTTAAATCAAAACTTAGTGAATATTTGAAGGTGCATGATCATGGTGTTTCAACTTCAACTTAAATGGGTTTAATTGTTAAAAACATGTGTTTTTTTAAAATAAATTTTTTAAATATATTTAAGTATATAAAGATTTGAAAGTTAAATCAAAACTTAGTGAATATTTGAAGGTGCATGATCATGGTGTTTCAACTTTAACAATGACATTATAAGTATTGACATTAAGAACTTGTTTTCTTTATAAAAAAACACCTAAAAGTATAAATCTACCCTATAAAAAAATTAAAATTCGTTGTCACTGTACACAACTGAAAAGTGTGATAGGCTTTCCACATGTTCCGCCAAACTAGTGGAAACCAAAACATGTGGCTACTGTTTATACTTTCGGCCAAAAATAGCAATTGCCACCTGCTCTGCCATTTAGTTGGAAACCAGAGCAAGTCGCAGTTGATAGTATTGACAGTTTGTCTAGACATACAACAAAAAATGGATAATTCAAGCTAAACAAAAAACCTAAGTAGGAAGACTAGAACATAACTTCATTTCCATTTAAGCGAGGCACAGAGGACTGAGAAACTTTAAACATTAGGAGGGAATTTAGAACAGTGGAACTTGGCATCCAGAGAGCCGCCATGAGGAGTGTCATCATTGGGTGTGAGTGCAAAGGGTTGTGCGTAGGTCAGACACCTTTTTTTGATTGGTGCGTTCGAGAAGGCGTCAAACAACAATTTGGTGTTGCGGAGTACAAGTTGGGATGCATGGAAAAATATTGGTGCGCGGGTGTGCGCATCTAAATTTGGCGTCGTGCAATGCAAATATGGTAATGCGCGAAAAATAACTGTGCACGGGTGTGTACACTTAAATTTGGTGTTGTGTGGTGCAGAATTAGTAATGCGCGAAAAATAATGGTGCGCGGGTGTGTGCACTTAAATTTGGTGTTGTGTGGTGCATAATTGGTGATGCATGAAAAATAATGGTGTGTGTGTGCTCACTTAAATTTGGCACTGCGCGGTGCAGAATTGGTAATGTGCAAAAACTAACAGTGTGAATTGGGTGGTGCATGTGTAATATTGGCATGCGTGGTGTGCGCACGCATAATATTGGCATGCGTGGTGTGCGAACTAAGTATTGGCAGAGTGCAGAGGAATTTTTTTGGTGCGCGCGTAATGTTGATATGAAATGCATGCATGGTGAATATTCATGTCGCGCGACGATTTCATTAATGATGCGCGTGGAGTACTGGTGTGTGGTGGGAGCGTACTAAACTTTGGCATGGTGCGTCATGTAGAGTGAAATGTGTGCGGAATATTAGCATGCGACACAAAAATTGCGCGCGACAAGTATTAGTGCATGAACCAAAACTGTGCATGGTAGATATTGGCGTGCGACATAAAAGTAGTGCGCACCAGATATTAGCGCGACAGAGAATTGATCCACATTGGATATAGGTGTGCGGAACATGCACTACCTTAAGGTGTTGTTGTGCATGCTAAATTTGGTTGTACATTTTCAAATTTATGTGCGTGAAGTTGTTTGGATGGTCTACAACAATAAAAAACCAGTGAATTTCTGCGACATTTTATACTATTTGAAGGTCATCTTTTTGCAGCGCGTTTTTGAGGCCCTAAACAATGTTTTTAACTACTAAAAAACCATGAGAAAAGGGTATACCTGCCAAGGTATACTTTGTCTTTGTAGCTCAAATAAAAGAGCCCGCAGAGATATTTCTAATGGTGTAAATCGTTCGTCAAACAAAGATTTTATGAGGAAGTTACAAGACAAACAATGGAGGGTAAATTTTAAGACCCAACTAACTTCGAAGGGCCATAACTTTCTACTCTTAATTCAGATCGAGGCAGAGGAGCAGTCTATGGAAAGCTATTGAATCATAGAAAATAGTCTTGGAGCTGAACTAAATCTTGGGCATGTTAAAAATGTTTAAGATGTCACAAAAGGTACCTGTAGCATTCCAGACCAAAAACACTAATTGGCCTAGAACTTTAGCAAGTTGTAACTAGCATCCCAGGACCCAGAAATAGGTGAAACTTGGACCGATTTTCCAAAATATGTATATGAAGAAATCAAATTGAGCTCCTACAAAAAATCCAATGGAGTAGGTGTAAAAATGCATAATCACAACGTCGATTTGCACGAAGTTGAAGTGTGAATAGAAAAATTAATGGACAATTTTCAAATAACCATAACTTTCTGCTCAAGACTCAGAATCAAGCATGGAAGCAGGCGTTGGAAATTTCTTGGACAGTAGAATATAACTATTCACCCCAAAAATTGATCTGGGCAGTCAATTTTTCAGGAAATCAGAAGAAATAATTCTGATGCATTATTGAGCCAAAATTCTACATAATTTCATGATTTTGTTAAATTATTTAGCCTAACAAGTTTTTTTGGATGCACATTTTGCAGAGTCAAAAATAATTAGATCAGAACATCATCAACACAGATTTTAGGATTATGGAAGATACAGAGGGGGATTACAACCATGAATATAAGATCAGAGGGATGTATGTCAATATGTTAGATTACTGAGAAGGGGGGTGGATCAATAATAGAGAAATTTAATTATTTTTCACCATAAAATGCAAGTGTTATATCAATGTAACATTATCATCCAATAGTTGTAGAGTAAATAAACAATGAACAAATGATCAATCACACACATACACAGTACACCAGTGTTTTACGTGGAAACCCAAAGTGAGAGAAAACCATTGAATGATTTTTCTTATATGTCTTTAAGAATTACATTGATTGGAAGCACTAACTTCCTTTGTTTTCTCATTGTAACTGGAAGGAGGCTCCAACCCCATAGTTTCTCAAGCTACAACTTGAAGGAATCTCCAACTCCCCAATTCTCTGGCTACAACCAGAAGGAGGCTACAACTCTCTATGTTCTCCGGCTACAACCGGAATGTGGCTACATCAACTTGTCCTTTCCCCGTCCAACCGCATTGACGTAGAAGTATAATGATGGAACCATTATCACACTATCATTGTGATATATACTGATGTAAACATGTACCAATCAACCTACACCAAAAAACATGTACCAATAACCTGAACCATACATCAACCTGTACCTCAACTTGTACCATAAACAAGTGCATCAACCATGCACCAACCTGTACCAAACAACCTGTAGTCAACATGTACCATAAACAAGTGCATTATCCATGCAACAACTTGTACCTCAACCTGTACCATGAACAATTACATCAACCGTGTACCAAGCCTATACCTCAACCTGTACCATGAACAAGGGCATCAACCATGCACCAAACCTGTACAAATAACATGTCACAACAACCTGCCTAAAACATTTATCACAACAACTTGTCTCATCAATCTTATCAACCAAATCAGATCTACTCACAAATATCAATCACCAAGACAACTCTCAAATATGTGCATCATCCAAGCATAAAACAACAACTCATAATCATCACCAAGATCAACATATGCTTCTAATAATATAGCAATACAAGTATGCGACATCATCCATAAACCATGTGTCAACAATAATACTAACAAGTGCCTCCAACCATGTACCAAGTATGTACCAATCATGCATCAACTACTCATAAACTATGACTCATCAAGATGTACCAACANACACCTCATGTATGTGCCAACTCATCAACTACTTATCTCAACCATGTACCCAACATGTACCTCAACCAAAATCCCTCATCAATTTCATCATCCAAATCTGATTTGTAATTCTGTAATAGACCTGGTGTATATGATTACATACCTGAAAACCTTCCTTAACTTTAACAACAAGAGACTAACATTTCATCAAACTTTTCTTTAGTCTCACATGACTAGATTTGGATTAGTCAACAACCCTAACTTGAAATAATCATAACTATGTACCTGTAATCAATAAAGATATGAAAATATTACACAATGTTCTTCAGTGTGTTTTATGCAATTCCTCTAGGTGTCACTACTTGGAACCTCACAGAAACAGAGTTATATAAAAAATGACATACCTTGTTGAATTATGGCTTTTTCTAGAGAGAGAATTTGTAGAGTGTGCCCCCCACAGAATATTTGTTGTATGGATCTAAAAAGTTTACAAAAAATACTACAGACAATACTATAAACAACACATTTTGTCTTACTTAATTTGGATCTGTTATGAAGAAGTTATGACGTTTTTACCCGAACCACCTGTTTTAGACTAGTTTCAGGACTAACCACAAACCCTATTTTCCACTGATTGTAACTCCAAAACTACAATGACCCACAATATGAAATTCGTATCACAATTACTTGGATATGTTTTCTCAATGGGATATCAATTTCACGGTTTGAGTCATTCTATAAAAAACTTTATTGCGAAAATGGTGAGATGACCTGTAAATAACATATCTTAGAAAATATCATCAAAATAATTTATCCTCCCTTGAATTTCGGTCTTCTTTACTTCACCTTCTCTCTGAAATTCGGCTTATATATCCTTTGGTTACCTCAATCACCTATATATATTCAATATGCTCAAGTGTGATTTAAAATGAGAGAGCATTGCCTCTTATATATACTTTCATGTAACTTCCTAAAGGGGTTACCTTTTAACCATCTTAACCCACTTTCCTTATTTTAGGGTTAACCAACTTCTAACCACTTGTCCAATTAATAATTTATCCATTAAATTTATTATTTAAATAATTTATTTTGTATTCAATTTGACTTATAGTACACTCATCACTTCACTTTACCTCAAGGGGTTACCTTCTAACCATCTTAAACCACTTTCCTTATTTTAGAGCTAACCCACTTCTAACCACTTGTTAACTTAGTAATTTCTACATTAATTTTATTATTTAAATAATTTATATTGTATTTACTTTGAATTATAGTACACTCATCACTTCACTTTATTATTTAATTTCTAAAAATATCTTAAACCACTTTGACCTTTTGGGGCTTCTAGATGACTCATGAGAGTTATCCAAATTCGTAAGGACATAACTCTAAAACTGTGAGGAGTTATGTGACATTCCACATACCACCAGAAATGGAATGACATGTACTATCCATATAGAATATTATTACCTTAAAATATATCAAAAATCATACCATTATACATCAAACAAACTTTGGTCCATTACCCAAACCTGGGTTCTTCTACTTCACATGGCCATAATTCTCTAACCATGAGGAGTTATGTGATGTTCCACATACCACATGAAATTGAATGACATGTAATACCCATATAGAATACTATTACCTTAAAATATATTAAAACTCATACCATTATACATCAAACAAACTTTGGTCCATTACCCAAACCTTTGTGCTACCGAAATTTTCTACCGAACTTTCTCCAAGGGTTGACATCAATCAATAAGGGTTGACATCAATCTACAATATCAATCTCCAATGGTTGACATCAATGACAACCAACAATCCATACCAACTGTCCATCAACCTAAGCCAATTGTCTGACAATCTCCCCCTTTGGCATTCATGGCAACACCAACATTGATGGCAACACTTAGTCATGATAACATTCATTCTTATACTCCTCATCAATGTTTATATATATCCCCCTTTGACATCAATGGCAAAGGGTATCTCCCTTTGGGGCTTCTCCCCCTGACTTAACCCTCCTTGGGTTGCTCCCCCTGTCTACATGCCCCTGTGCTCTCTCTCCAAGCATTTGTATCATGCATCTGATAAATATCTCCCCCTTTGTTATCAATGGCAAAGGTATCTTTCCATCCAGGGCTGCTCCCCCTAACTGAATTGTCCTTGGGGATACTCCCCTTGATTGAGCTCTTCCTGAAACTGATCTCCCAACCTGAACTGTCCTCTTTATGGTGCTTCCTCATGTAAATCTAAGACATATAAGATAAGTATTCAAAAACATTCATTTTGGAGTAGAAATTACTTCGAGTCTTTGGCGAATATACTCAAAGGCTTCCCGTGTAAGAGGTTTTGTAAAGATGTCTTCCACTTGTTCTTTTGTGCCCACATATTCAAATCTTATGTTCTTCTCTGTAAATTGTTCTCGTAGAAAGTGATACTTGATTGGAATGTTCTTCGTTTTGGAGTGCATCATCGGGTTCTTTGAGATATTGATGGTGTTTGTATTATCACAATATATTGGAATGGACTCATCATACTCACCCTGTATATTTTCAGAGTTTGTTTCATCCATAGAACCTGTGTACAACATGTTGTTGCTACAATATACTCTGTCTCGACTGTAGATAAAGATATTGATGATTGTTTCTTTCTTAGCCATGATACTAAACACTCACTCAAGTAGAACGTTGATCCATTGGTGCTTCGTTGGTCATCAATGCAACCTGTCCAATCTGCATCTGTGTAGACAATAAGTGATAGATCCTTTCCTTTTGGATACCATAATCCAAACTCTTATGTTCCTTTGAGATATCTAAAAATCCTCGTCACTGCTAATACACGTGATTCCTTTGGTGTTGCTTGAAATTGTGCTACCTGTCCAACTCCCTGCATTACATCTAGTCTGGATGTTGTCACATATAGTAAGCTACCAATCATTGACCTATATTTCCTTTGGTCTATAGACTTTTAATCATCATCTTTTCTTAACTTGCAACTGGTTTGCATAGAAGTGGTAACTAGTTTGCAATCTTCCATTCCTAACCTCTTTATCATTTTTTTATTATACTTACTTTGAGAAATAAAAATTCCTTGGTTGCTTTGACATATCTGAAGACCCAAAAAGAAGGATAGTTCTCCAAGTAATGAAATTTCAAATTCATTCTACATATCCTTTGAAATTTTCTGGCTTAACCTGTCATTAGTACTTCCAAAAAAAATATCATCAATATAAATTTCAATTAATAAAATACTATCTTGAGTTACCTTGATGTAAAGGTTGTTGTTTGCACTTCCTTTCCATAGTTCATAGGTTGTTTTTTCATTGTTGTTTCTGAGCATTAATCTGTTTTGAATGTGGACTATTGTATGAACTGCATGTGTCCAAAAAATATTTGTCAATTTGGAATCCATTAGCATTGTTCGATCCATTTCCTGTGTAATTATCATCCATTATGATAATGTTCCTTTGTCTCTGAACCACTCTTTGAACCAATCTATGAATCCATGATCTCATCAACTTTCATATATCTATCAAAACCTACTAAGTATTCTTACAAATCCATCTCTGTCCATACTTTCCAGGACTCTACTTGTGCATTTGTCCATAATGTTGACCCATTTATCACTATACTATCATGAAGTCTTGATTAATCTATCAAACTATACTTCAGTTAACTGACTGCTCTGGATATGTCTTCTCAAACTCTGCAAACTGCTCAAAGGATGGTTCTTTGGTCTGTCATATCTATCGCATAGATTCCCCTTGTCTAATATTCATATTACCTGGGAGTCTCTAAGCCAGATGGCTCAGAACAATTCCTTCTCTGATGTGTATTCATCATCATCTTCATTGGTAGATTCATCATCTCTCTGAGCTATAACTTGTTTCTTTCTGTCTATGGATTTATCTTTCACTACAATACTTGAAAGTACAATATCTTGAACCTGTTCCTTATTTACTTGTCCTTCTTTTCTTTAATTTATTTTCCAAACCTTTCTATATCTAACATCCTTCCTTTTCTCTATAGATTTTTCTTTATCTCATTTTATTTCCAATCTTGCGATCTCTGGGGCCTGATCTTTGTTCACTTGTTCTTCTTGTTTTCTTATCCATACTTTATTATATCTAATATCAATGTTCTCTTTCATGGAAGTATCGATCATGCTTCTACAATCATGAGCTATGTGTCCATAGTTATGACATGTGTAACATTCAATGTTATGTGGGGTCACATAGGCATTTCTTGCTTAAACATTTCTTTTATAATTCCTGCAATCTGCAACCTTATGTCCAAAGTTAGTACAATAAAAACAATGACCATAAA
>JASDQU010682838.1:69506-95551 GCA_032191745.1 Picea mariana
GGTAATGTGTGAAAAATAATGTTGCACGGGTGTGCGCACTTAAATTTGGCGATGCGCGGTGCAGAATTGGTAATACATGAACAATAACGGTGTAAATTGGGTGGTGCATGCATAATATTAATGCGTGTGGTGTGCACACGCATAATATTGGTGTGTGTGGTGTGCGCACTGAGTATTGATAGAGTGTAGAGGATTTTTTTTGGTGCACACGTAATGTTGATATGCAATGCATGCATGCTGAATATTCATGTCGCACAACGCTCTAATTAATGGTGCGTGTGGAGTACTAGTGTGTGGTGGGAGCATACTAAAATTTGGCATGGTCTAGCGTGTAGAGTGAAATGTGTGCGAAATATTAGCATGCGACACAAAAATTGTGCGCAACAAGTATTAGTGCATGAACCAAAATTGTGCACAGTAGACCAACCATGTAGAAGGAAAGGAAGAAAGAATGAACATGGTAGAGACCATTAAAAGTTTGCAAAAGTATGTCCAAAGTTATAAAGATGATAATGAGAGTTAATGAAAGATAAGGAGAAGAAGGAGGGCTTCAACATCAAGTTAATGCAAAGCTTGGACATAATAGAAAAGAAGATGGCTAAAGAGAATGACTCAAGCAAATCAAGAAGTCACAGGTCTCGTGATGAGAGGAGAAGAACAAGAAGTGTTGGCAGACATCACCATCACTCCCCAAGGCTTTCCACTAGGAGAGAACACAATAGTTCAATTCCATCCCTTATCAGGAAACATAAGAGGAGGTATGGGGTGGATGAGCTACAAGGAGAAATGAACAAAATCAAGCCTCCTACATTTGATGGTGAGCACAAGAAGGATGAGGATGCAGAGACATGGATGCTAGGCATGAGGAATTATTTTCAATTGCATAATTACTCTTCACATGTAGAAGGAAGAATTTCCATATATCGGCTCAAGGGAAAGGCATCCATGTGGTGGGACCAATTTGTGCAGGTGCAAAACATTGATGAGAAAAATGTTACTTGGAGGGAATTCAAGAGGTATTTTCAAAAGAAATACTTGACTAAGAGATACTATGACAAGAAAATGAAGGAGTTCTTTGAACTCAAGCTTGGGAGTATGACCATAGATGAATATGAAATAAGGTTTTTAGAACTAATAAAGTATGTTTCTTTCATCAAGGAAGAGTTAGTTAAGATTCAGAGGTATTTGAGTGGGCTGCCATTATTTATCAGTGACAAGATACAATATGATAATCCCAAAACATTGGAGGAGGCCATAAGGCGAGCTAAATGCTTTTATGATCAACATAAAGGAAGGATAACTTTCCAAAAATATTGGGAAGACAAGAAGAAAAACAATATGGAACATAGGAAGAAGGGGACTAAGCCACCATTATTAAGAAATAATCCTAAGGGACAAGCAACTTCTAAAGAAACTAGAAAGACCGAGACAGTGGGGCAAAGACCAAGGCAACCCACTTATTCAATGTTGGGGTTGTGGGGGATATCATATGTATAGAGATTGTCCACACAATGGTGAAAAAGTGAGGATTGTTCACAATGTACAACAAGATGATACAGTGGAGGACATGGGAAGAAATGTACCTAGGATATACGCAGCCCTAGACAACAAGCAAGCTGAGTTTTAGTCACATATGATTGAAGTGGAAGGTAAGATCAACAACCAAACCATTGCTATTTTAATTGATTTAGGAGCTATTCATAGTTATATAGATCCTAAGATGTTGGAAAGATTTCATTTTCCAAGAAGTAAGCTTGGAAATTCTTGGTTGGTGCAGCTTGCTACCGAAGCTAAAAGAAAAATTAATGAGATCGTTAAGGCGTGTCCAATGGACATAAATGGACTGAGCACCAGGGAAGATTTGGAAAGCATATCTTTAGGTTCCTATGACTACATAATTGGTATGGATTGGTTGGAACAACACCATGCTATTATAGCCTGTTATAATAAGGCATTTACTTGCTTGGATGAGGAAGGGAGCCTGAGGATAGTACAGGGAATTCCCAAAGCAGTAACCGTCAGAGAAATTTCAGTATTGCGGCTGAAGAAAATTTATAGAAAAGGGTGTCAAATATTTGCAGCACATATGGAAGAGACACCTAAAGGTAAGGTTCAAATATTGAAGATTATATAGTCCTAAAAGAGTTTGAAGATGTATTTAAAGAAATACCAATATTACCCCCTAAAAGAGACATTGATTTCTCCATCAATCTGATGCCTGGAGCAGCCCGAGAATCCAAGACCCCTTACAGGATGAGTACACCAGAATTGAAGGAATTGCAAATGCAACTTGAGGAGCTTCTGAAGAAGGGGAATATACGCCCAAGTGTGTCACCTTGGTTTTCCCCATTATTATTTGTGAAGAAAAAGGATGGAACATTAATACTTTGCATTGACTTTAGGCAGTTGAACAAGGTAACTGTGAAGAATAAGTATCATTTTCCCAGGATTGATGACCTCTTTGATCAGTTGAAAGATGAAAAAATATTCTCCAAGATTTATCTCATGTCAAGTTATCATCAGGTAATAATTAAAGAATAAGACATCAACAAGACTTCTTTTAGAACGAGGTATGCTCATTATGAGTTCACAGTGGTGCCATTTGGGTTATCAAATGCACCGGTTGTCTTCATGTGTTTAATGAATGGTATTTTCAGAGAATACTTAGATAAGTTTGTCATTGTATTTTAGATGAAATTCTTATATATTCTAAGTCAGAGGAAGAACATGAACAACACTTGAGGATGGTATTACATGTATTAAGGGAACATCAACTGTATGCCAAATTGAGCAAGTGATCATTTTATCAGAAGCAAATTCTGCATTATTTGGGACATATCATTTCAGAGGAAGGGATAATAGTGAATCTTGAGAAGATAGAGGCCATTAAAGGATGGTAGGCACCAAAGAATGTGACATAGGTCAGATCATTCATGGGCCTTGCAGACTACTATAGGATATTTATTGAAGGATTCTCAAAGATTGCACACTCAATCACTTCCTTGCAAAATAAGTGTGTGAAATTTCAGTGGACATTGGATTGTGAAAAGAGTTTCCAACACTTGAAGAATTTATTAACAAATGCTCCAATACTAAGGATTTATGATCCAAATGAATAATTCATCGTATGCATTGATCCATGTAAAGAAGCGCTTGGTGGAGTCCTTAATCAAAATGGGTATGTTGTATGCTATGAATCAAGGAAGTTAAAGGAGCATCAAAGACACTATGCTACTCATGATTTGGAATTGGTAGCCATAGTGCTTGCCTTGAAGATGTGGAGGTACTACCTCACGGGGAAAAGGTTTTAGTTGAGGAAAGACCATAGTGGTCTGAAATATTTATTTGGACAACCAACTCTAAATGTCAGGAAAAGAAAGTGGTTAGAATTTCTGAGTGAATATGACTTTGATATAAATCATATCAAAGGGAAAGAGAACAAGGTGGTTGATGCACTTAGCAGAAGGGTGCATGAGTTGCATGCTAAAACCATTAGCATTTATCAATCATATTTGAAAGATAGAATCTTAGAGGTTGCAAAATCAGATTTGCAATACATGGAAATAATAACAAAATTACATCAAGGTATTTTGCAGCAGAAAATTGAAGACTATAAGCTAGAAAATGATGAAATTCTCATGCACAGGGGAATAATTTATGTACCAAATTCCTAGGAATTGAAAAATCTAATATTGAGAGAAATGCATAATGTACCTTATGTTGGGAACCCAAGTTATCATAAAACTATTGCAACTGTCAAGAGACAATATTATTGGTCAAGCATGAAGAAAGAAGTTGTTGATTTTATTGCCAAATGTTTGGAGTGTCAAAAGTTCAAGGCTGAGCATAGACACCCAGATGGTTTGCTACAACCATTACCCATTCCTGAGTAGAAATGGGAAGTAGTGACAATGGATTTGATCACCAAATTGCCAAGAAAAAACAAGCAACGTGATTCTATCATGGTAGTGGTGGATAAGCTTACTAAAAATGCCCATTTTATTCCTGTAAAGCTCACTCACAAGGAAGCCAACATTGTTGATATTTATATGAGAGAAAGTGTTCGACTACATGGTATAACCAAGACAAATGTGTCTGATAGAGATCCAAAATTTACATCAAAATTTTGGAAAGGATTATTTAAGGGATTTGGAACAAATTTGATTTTTAGCACATCTTATCATCTAGAATCAGATGGACAAACATAGAGGGTGAATCAAGTGATTGAGGATATGTTGAGGATGTATGTGATTGATAAACCGTCAAAAAGGGAAGACTAACTACACTTAGTAGAGTTTTCTTATAACAATGGGTACCAAGCATCTCTAAAGATGAGCCCATTTGAAGCACTTTATGGAAAAAGGTGCAACACACCAGTAAGATGGGACAACCTAGCAGATAGAGCAGTGGTTGGGCTAGAATTACTCATGGAAATGGAAGAGAAAATGTTGAAAATAAAATAGAATTTAAAGGTGGCCCAAGACAGACATAAAAGCTATGTTGATATGGGAAGAACTCATAGGGAATTTAAAGTGGTTGACCATGTATTCTTGAAAGTAAAGGCCAACAGAAGTTCCCTGAAGTTGGGAAATTTTTCAAAGTTTACAACTCGTTATTATGGGTTGTTTGAAATCCTAGAGAGGATTGGTCCTGTAGCATACATGCTTGCCTTGCCTCCATCAATGTCTATTAATAATGTATTCCATGTATCATTTCTCAAAAGGTATATACCTGATGCTACTCATGTCATTGATTGGAATTTGATTTATGTCGAGAAAGAGGGTGCCTTTCAAGTCCATCAAGTGTGCATATTGGACCAGAAGATCAAGTAGCTATGGAATTGAGCCATAGAGATCGTAAAGGTCCAATGGACCTGGTACGGTCCTGAAGATGCAACTTGGGAGAATGAGGATGCTATGTAGGAAGAATACCCACATATTTTTTTAGGATTTTTGAAAAATTGGTTGTATATGTGTATATATTGCACTGAGGATAGTGCATAAATAAGGGGTAGGGGAATGTAATACCCCTAGGATGAACCCCAACTGTAAATCTCAATACAAATGTACTTAATTTAGTGAGTTATTTGATGTCATTTTGCGTGCACCTTCCATGGTATAGTGTGCATATGTATTGCACACTAAAATGATGAAGTGTGTGCATTCTAGGATACCGCGTGCAACAAACTTAAGTGCACACGATTTTGAAGCCAGAGAGACTTTGTGTATATGTTGTGTTTTGAGGCTGGTGAGCCAGAATGCAGAAAAGACAATATATCTATAATGTAAATGTAAATGCAATCACACGCAAATGTTAATGAAAACACATCATTGCGGCAGACCAACCATGTAAAAGAGTATGGGGGACTAAACTCCACTATTTAGGGAAGGGGGATAAAAGTTAAGGATAAGGGGCTAATTTAGGTAGATTAAGCCAAAAAGGAATATTATATTAATATTCTTTAAAGTATAAAGTATGGATAATTATTTTATCCTAAGTTCTAAGGATGAGAACAAGTGGGCCAAAGTATTTCTCAACATGAAAAGTGTCAAGTTGGGAACATGCATACATATAGTTTGGACTTAGTTCATTTTCCCATCATTCCATCATCATGCACTCACTCATTCAACTGTACTCTGTACCGGTACCGGTACCCGTACCCATACCTAGTTATCTTAGGAGCTAGATTGAAGAAGCAACTTTTCAGGCCCGTGGGATATTGAAGAGGTGGGTTGTCAGGACCGTGAGAAATTCTATCTAGGTGAGAGAATTGTTGGGAATTGATTTCTCGAAGGTGTCAAACTATAGCTACAGGTCTCTGAGACTTCCTGTCCATCATGTTGTTGAAGCCCCGAAAAAGAAGTGGGGTAGCTGGGCGATTGTTGACCGGAGAAGGAGAACACTTCCTGGGGTGGGACAATAATGTGGGGAATCAGAGACTGTAGGTTGTTAGTTCTAGTTGGAACCTGTGACAGATGTTTTCCGTCTATCTGAGATACATCAGCTGGGATAGGAATTCCTTTACTCGGGTGGAGTTTAGTCCCAACTCGGGGGTGACCCACTGTTGAGAGTTTTGAGCAATGTGGTCTAAGTTTGGGAGGAACATGGAAGTTCTGCACGTAGTTGGTGATATTTTTACCAAGATAAGTGTCAATTGTGTGTTAAATTACATGTTGCATTATTATGTATGCATTTTTTTTTATGTTTTTTCCTTGTGTGTGTTGCATGTTCATTTTTGTTATTATTCTGTATGAATCTGTGCATTTGCAGAGTTTATATATGTTTTAATTTTGTATACAGTTCGAAAATTTTATGTGGCATATCCCAGTTGGATGTTGGGGATGTTACACGAAAGTGTGGCTCCATGGTCAGATTAACGTTATGCGCACTGTTGAATTTGTGGACTCTGATCTCGAAGGAAGAACAATGAGAAAGCCCCAACGTGTGCCCACTTGTTGTCGATGATTGCATTCATCCATCAATAATATCATTCATTATACAACTAGAGAAGAGAATAGATAGATCGTGGAGATAATATGTAATAATTACTTGACAATGCTACGAGATCATGGAGAGAAATTTCACCAAGGGAAAAGATTCGAATGCGCCGAGAGATGTTGAAGGTGGGAGCTGGTAAATTCCTTGTATCATGTTCCCTGCAGATGACTCCATCATTTTGTCCTTTGAGAATGTCCTAGTGTGGGCCTATTGCCTATTAAATCTTTGTTAAGGTTACTAATAAATCAATAGATAGATAGATCCCCTATACCTTAATTTTGTTTTTGTTATTGCAATGAATATTTAGAGAAATGAAGTAAAAAAGTTACCAAAACAAAAACATCCCTAACTGTTATGGTGAGAATGTCAGTGTAGGAATCCAATAGCTAGGGATGCTACCTTTGCTTTATTTGCTTACTAAACTACTCTATTTGCATCTTGATCTCGACCTAAAACTGAAATCGAGTGGTATACCAATAAATATGGATTCAACCTTGCAACATTTCTCTTACAACCACTTCAAAGATCCATTGAGATATAAAATCCCTTTTGCACTGCTCCTGAGTCATCAGACTTATCTACCCATGATGGAATTTGTGGAATTGGATTTTGTGGATTATGTTGGGGAAGATTTTTCAGAGCAAAGAAATATAGACTCCTTTCCTGCTCCTTTGAGAGAGAAAGAAACAAAATAAGGGTTTATTCAAACTAGTCCCCACTACCACTCACGGGTCACCAACAACAACATATTTAAAATGTAGTGAAACAATGGTCGCAGACTCACACTTCCATATTCTCCATTTAGGATGCTACATGTCCCATGATGAGAATGTAGGTGGTGCATGGAAGCATTATGCACCCAAATGGCTTGTCTCAACTTGTTGTCATCAACTATTGACATCAATTTATATCAATGACAACTAACTCACCATCAATATCAATCATAACCAACTATCCAACGATCTTATCCACATCTTTGGGGCTTCCAGACTTATCCAAGGGTTGACATCAATGATGACCAACTGTCCAAGCCAACTGTCCCACAATATCCCCCTTTGGCATTGATGGAAACACTAATGAAATTCATTGACGACAACACTCATACTCATGCTCATGCTCCTCCTATGACCATCACTCACATGTAACTGCACCATTTCTCTCTTCTCTCCTATGCCATTGTTATTTTCTCTCCCCCTTTGACGTCAATGGTAAAGAGTATCTTCTTTTGGGGTCGCTCCCCTTATCTCTATGCTTCTGATCTTTTCTTTGACCATTTCTCTCCCCTTGACTTCTTTGCAAGATGTCATGTAGATCAAATGTAGGTCTTCATGTACCTTCTTCATTTTGGAGTTTTTGTCCATTGGTGATTCCTCTTGTAAATCACTGGCATATATAAAAACATTCAAATTTTAAGAATTCAAATATTTCATTATCAAAATAATCCAATCGTCTCTGATTTAGTCTCTGGATCAATATCTGAACCACTTTCTGAACTAATCTATCATGAAATCATGCTCTCATCCACTGACATATATTTGTCCAATCCTGCCAAGTGTCTTATGAATCCATCTGTGTCCATGTGACCCATATTGTTCATGACTCTGCTACTCAATTGTCCACAAAGTTGACCCATCTATCACTTCACTATTCTAAAGACTTCTTTGAAACCATTGCAACTGATCATCACATACCTGCATCTCAAACTTAAGAAAATATGGCCATTGGTCTACTCGAATTCAAATCAAACTCTACAAATATGTAATGTTTTGCAATGAATATATTCCTACCTGAATATGTCCTCTATAAATATCTGCATCAAAAAGTGTACCGATGATATTCCTTGTGTCTATCAGCTGATCTTCTGCATACCTACATGGATATTTGTTCTGAAACATGTTCCTTAACCAACCAACTTGTCATAGAACATCATGTACGTCTACCATCAAACCACTTATAATCAACCATATGTAACACCACTTTGAAACACTTCATGTTTTCTGAAGGATATATCTCTAAACTATAACAGTTGTTGCATAGACTCCCCCTGTTTAATATTCATATTAAGTGGGATTGTCCAAGCCGGATGGCTCAAAACAATGGAGGAAACCTCCCTAATGCGGATTAGTCTTCTTCTGGGGATCCATCATCTTCTTGAATTCTGACACTTTCTTCCTGGATTCTAACATCTTCCCTTTTGCATGTGGATTCATCATGATCTCGTACTACTATGTATCCTAAGACTGTGATTTCTAGGTCCTGTTCTTCCTTTACCTGCTTTGCATTATGATCTTGCACTGGTGCAGATTCTGACAATATGACCCTTGAGACTTGTTATTATTTCACTTACTTTTCTAGTCTTTCTCATAATATTTCAAATCTTATGATCTCTGGGACCCATTATTCATTCATCTTCTCTTCTTATCTTTCTTTTCTTTTCCAAACCTTCATATACCTATTATCAATGTTTTCTTTCATGGATGGCTCTATCATGCTTTTGCAATTTTGGGCTATGTGACCACAATTGTGGCATTTGTAACATTCAATATTGTGAGGAGCCACATAAGCACTACTTTCTTGAACATTTCTTCCATGTGCTCTGTAGTCTACAACCTTATGTCCAAATTTAGTACAATAAAAATAGTAACCATAAAAGAAACATTGATACATGGGAGTAGATGATCCTCTATGTGAGGTAGTCATTCTGAATTCATGCCTTGGCTGATCATGATCATAGTTGAATATTATTTGTTGTCTGAAAGTATATGGTCTTCTTGAAAATGTATCATTCCTCTTGGACTCTTTTTGACCATGATTCCTTCCTTTAAGTACTTCTACGTAATTCTTAACCTTTTCTTCATTATTTCTTTCTGGCAACCTGGAGTACTTTTCTTCAACTATCTGTGTGGGGCTTTTAGTTTCTTCAACATTCTTGTTGTGGCTTGAATCTTCTTTGTATGAAGTCTCACCAATGTTTCCAAAACTTGTTATGTCTAGTATTGGGGAGTTTTTCAATTTATTGTGAAGCTTCTCAACTTCAACTCTCAATCATATGAATTTTTCTTCGATCTCTCACAATATTCTTCCTTTTTAGACATCTGAATCCTCATAACTTATTTGTTTCTTTTTGCTTCCTCAAGTTGAGTCTTCAAGGAGATGATTTCTTCTTCAAGTTTTCTTTCTTGTTGACCGAATTCTGCTTCAAGATGAATTAGATTCTTAGTTATTTCCTTGAGATGATCTTTCAAAATATTGTCTCTCTTATCTGCTTCCTTTCGTTGTGCTACTAGTTCAGCTTCCAAACATTTCTTCTCTTCCAATTGAGTTTTTCATTTTCTTTCAATCCTTCTAGATTCTTCTCCTTTGACTTCTTTAGAGTTGAGACTTTGATATTCTTTCTCGATCAATTATGATTCATGATTATTTTCCTTTTCAATCTCAGTATTTTCTTCTATTTCATTAGTATTTTCTTTCTCATCACTTCCAATATTCAAACAAGTGTTGCAGGGCATCTTAGTCCCTTCCAGGCAGGTTTGGTTTGGAAATATTGTTGTAAACTTAAAACAATTATCCTTAGTTGTACACAAGCTATCAATAATTGAAACCTCATCCACTGATGCTAATTTTTTTTACAGGTTCTTTAGATATTCAAGCCTATGCCTTTCCAACCTATAGTCATTCAACAACCCCTTGAATAGTCATTTGCATTTTCTACTCTTAGTTTCATTAGTAATATAGCAATCATTGTATTAGTGTAGTATTGGTATGTATTAGTATATTAAAGATAATGATGCCTACTTTAATTAAAGACAATCATGTACATATGACATACATGAATGTATTGAATGTATATTTAATAAGATATAAATAAAAAGATCCCAAAACATAAGACAATTTATTATTTTTCCATATAATGTAGGGCATAGAAGACTATGGTGTCATCTCTAAGGCATTGGACATATAAAATAATAAAATGGATAAGAATAAAATATTTTTAATAAATAGTTTATCAGAAATTTTTTTACCAGAGATTGTACATCTAGAGATGGTGTTATATCTAAGGCATTGGCATTGTACATATAGAGATGGTCTAGAAAAAACTTACCAGAAATATTACCATAGAATGTTTAGACAACACCAATAAATGATGATAACCTTCAAGGTAGTTCCAATTAGTTGATGCCACTATGACAACACCAGTAAATGACAACACCAATTAGTTGATGGACTCCATTAGTTGACATTGCCGAGTAATCCAACATGTTGTGCACCATACACGCCAATGTTGTAGAGCGCTCAAGATGAAGCTCCATGATCTATGAAACACACTCTTCGATTGGAAAAATTACATTATGCACATCTATCTACGACCGAGCTGTAACAACGTCAAGGACATGCACCCCTTCATGGGCATGCTAGCGCACCCATCCCTCTTGGCACTTTTGGCATCTATGGAGTCCATGACCAATGCACATCATTCATGAGTAGCGTATGGCAACGTCAAATGACATATATTTAATTGGTATGTATAGAATAAAAATTGACAATCTATATTCTGAGCGTACATATTCTACATAAAATATTTGTTTGGAACGACGCAGACTTGAACTCAAGACTTGGAATGACAGGCTCATGCGATTAATGGAGGACTTTTCGTGATCATAGATGATTTCCTTTCCATATTCAAGGCCCCCACGTGGACCGAACTCCATCCAAGACAACATTGAGAAAGAATGCGGAAGAATATGTTAGATATCTCCACGTCGAAGGACTTCTTCCAAAAAATTCTTTGTGAATATCTCTAAGAAGAAACGCACTGCCCACTCCCCACTTCAACCAAACCAATATTTGTAAAGAAACATATATCCACTTTCCAAAAGCCTTTATACCAAGATTTCCTGCCACTATACTATCGGATAAAATGCACATTATCTTCAAATATATCATTGCTAAAGATAGGAGTGCATAGTCAACCTACATATTGCAGTGCCAATCACATCCTAAAGAACACGACATCGTCCATGGATACAAGATGATTATCACCACACCTAAACATTCTTCCCTCCTGGGAGACATCACAACCAAGGACATGGTGAAATCCATGCCCAAAGAAATACCAATGGCTGACATTATCACTACAACTCTAGCCATAGATGGTGGCACAGAACTATTGGCTCCACTGTCAAATGCAATAAACATAACCCAAGAAATAGAGAAAACCTTGTTGACACAACCCACTATAAAAGATATGGTTATGAAGCCTAGAATATTACCTCTGAAGGTGAGCAATTGGGACCTGAATAATGCTAAAAATATCAAACAAATAAACAACCTAAAAAACTCGAGAGAAATATGAAAGATTAGGAGAAATTAGGCATTATTGCAACACTGAAAAGACAATATGGGGTGATAAAAAATATCTCTCTGAAAAATTCAACTTGTAACTACTCATGTCATAACAGGAACACAAAACTTTAAGGGATATTCGTTGTTAAATTTACAAGTTTACCTCAACCAAATTCATACACAACTTCATTTATTTAAACATGTCAGTTCAGGGTATTCCAAAATCCTTTCGGTTTCAAGTTTCCATTTATTCATCCAAATTTTGATAGTTTTAAATTGTAACACCAAGTCATACATCCATAAGATTAAGTTTGGAAACCAAAGTTGTTAGTAGAATGTTGTCTATTAACCCTCTTATTAGCTATCATGTCTTCAAAAATTATTGTAGATCAAACATCCTAACATATTCTCAATTCTAGAGTCTCAAAAAATATTGGAAGTAACATGATAAACCTCTGTACCTGTTGGCCCTTGACCAAGTTTTGGGATAATCTTGGTCATATTTGATCGTTTTTGGGACTTCGAAAGCCTATCGAATATGGAGCGCCAGACGAAGTGGAGATTGCGGAATATCAGCCCACTTTTGGGTCCCTTTTTGGGTTTTGGGAATATGTAATGGGAAAGGGATGTTGGCCCATGGGTTTACCCAAGCTTAGGCCTCTTTTGTATGTATAAATAGAAGGATAGGCAATAAAGTAGTAGTAGTCGAATATTGTATCTATGTGATATAGGCTAAGTGACAAGAAGAGATCTGTATGATCAAAGGTTTGTGCATTATGTATAGACTTACAGAGCTTAGCCCAAGTCCCTGTGTGAATATATAGAAGGATTTGTGTTGTAAGGCAAGGAAGAAGGATCTAGCGAGCTGCACAGATCTTCTGTCCTATGCGGAGTAAGGGTTTCTAAGGCTCTGTTCTTATAATCGATTGGTCGATGATAATAAAGAAGAGTTGGTGGACGTAGCCCCAGGGTGGGGGTGAACCACGTAAATACAATGTTGTCTTCTTTGTGCCTTGTTCTGATGTGATTATTTGCTAAGTTCTTTGAAATGAGTAGATAGATCTGATATGTATGCTTATGTTCAGTGCTTATGGTGCGTAGAATGTTAGATATGATCCATGTGTATATGTTAAGTTCTTGATTGGTTAGATCTAAATAACATGTTAATGCTAAGTGATTGAATATTCTAGTTCATCGTGAATGTTGCAAAGCTTTGTTATACCAACAAAGTGGTTATTGATTGCATAATAAAGAACCATCAATGCTAAGTGCTATATTAAGAGTTATAATCACAGATCTGTGTCCTAGCTAAGGTTGCAGACACTTGAGTCCTGCAACCACCCCTGCCTCTACCTCGGGTGAGACTTCAACTGCTTCGTAGGTGTTGTCGAAAGGGTCGGTAGTTAGGGTTTTGTTGGTGCGCTGTCGTAGCATTGAACCCCGGGTCTACCCCTGTGCCAACAAATGGTTCCGTTGTTGAGACCTAAAACTATGATTGTTGGGAACTGAGAAAGAGGAAGCTCTGTGCAAAGATTAATCCTAAAACTGTGAAAGCTCTGTGCGTATATATGTGCCCTAGTGCACATTATTCTACTTGATCTGTAAAGCTTTGTACTAAAGAAAGAAGGTCAGATCTATAGAAAAAAAGCAAGATCTGAAAGCTTTGTGCTCTAAGAAAGGTAAAAGCGAGAAGTTCTGATTGAAAGAGGTAAGATCTGTAAGCTTTGTGCTTTATTAAAGGTAAGAATAGTTAAAAGTTCTTAGATCTGAAATATTTGTGCTCTGTAAAAGTAAGAAAGGTGGAATTTTTTGTTTCTAGAGTATGGATCTAGGTATATCTGATAGGTTTTGTCTTAGTTTGAAAGCTAGGGTATTAATAGATGAAAGAAGGTTTGATATGAATAGATTTGATAAGAATAATGAAAGATATCTTATACCTATGCATAGAAAGAATGTTTGGACTAACAAATGGATGCAGGATCCTAGAAAGAATTTGTTACAGGTTTGCTACCATGATCCTAGTGCGCAGTATAGAAAAAGTTGGGGATAATTTAACAAAAAGTGAGGATTAACCCTTTGTTACAGTTGCAGAAAACTAGGACATATTGTTAAGGAATGCCCTGGAAGAAGACCTATTTGTCTTTGTTGCAAAGCCATGGACCATGAAGTGTTGGATTTCCCTAGAATGATGCTAAGCTTGAAAGAATGAATCTATATCAAGGAAAACCTAAGGTAGATCTAGAAAAGGCAGAACCCCAGCAAAAATCAGAGGAGGTATGGATACAAGTGAAAGAGACCCTAAATGACCACCGACATGTCATCTTATCAGAGATATTCAAAGAGAAGGAATGCATCGAAGCAAGAATAGGGGACTTCGACATTGACTGTGTTTTGGATGAAGAAACACAGATGAATATTATGCCAGAAAGAACCTGGGAAGCTATAGTAAGGCCTATTATGATCCCTTCCCTAGGAGGAATAAGTTTATTCAGAGGAAAGCTAGTAAGCCTATGTGGAAGGCTCGCCCGGATACCTATGACTATCAATGGAGCTTCGACAGAAGAGGACTTTGAGATTATTAAATTTGTTGAAGACAGTGCCCCATTTACCATGCTAATAGGAAAACCTTGGATTGATAGAGATCACGCCAGATGAAAGGAGGAAGAAGAAGTTTTGGAACAGAAGAGGCAATAGTTAAAAGACTTTTTGACCAGAAGGATTGCGCACTTGATTGAGGAACATAAGAGAAGATCACATATATTTAATACTAGCAACTCAGATGTCGAGGCTAAGAGAACACTAAAAAATCCCCAGAAGATTGAATTACCTATCCCAGACAAGGAAGAAGTATTACATAGGAACCCTAGGAAAAAATCTCAGTAGTGCGAAGTAACTAAGACCAAGGAAGAAAAGACTCAGAATGATAAAAGCATTACCGAGATGAAGCTCACTGGAAAGAAGGCTAGAAAGTTAAGAAATAAAAAGGTTAATACTGAAACGTTACAGGAGGTTCTAGAAGAGACCTCGCAGAAAAAAAAATTGTAGAATTGGAACTTCGCTGAAATATTAGAACAACGACATATGCCACTTCGCCATGACGAAGCAATATAGCCATTGGGACCGATATATCCGTTCGACTTCCACCCTGAATGGGCAGAAAAGAAATAAAGAGGCATCATCAGACCATTGGGCTGCACCATAACGGATCAAACAAGAGTTAATGGAGGGTCATGACTATTATGAGCCAACCATTATCGAATTACCTATTTAGCTCGTCACACCATGTATGAAGAACACTTGCCAAATCGAGAATTTGAGCTCGCAACCTTGATTAAGATTGTCTAGTGATCATTACGCTCTCTCTTTCCATCTTATTGCCATGTCTACATTACTTTGTCAACCCGATATTATTAACCCCGAGTGCGTATGTCTGAGGAGCTTAGCACACTTGAAGAATCTATGAAGGAAGTACTCATTGATATCAGGACCGAGAAAGTCATGTTGGAAAGAAGGATGTTTGCAGGTGTGCAAGCATCATCGACAGGAGGATTCCAAGCTTCTCCCTCAATTGCTCGTGGAGCAGGAACTTCCAAAACCACAACGGAGACAAGAACGAAGCATAGAGATGATCTCGTGAATTCCAAGTTGATTACGAGCAACTTACCTGCATATATACCTCCTTTGAGCGGCACAATGAATAGAGACAAAGTGCCCAGGGATTTTGAGTATGCTTTGGTCACTGTGTACCTTCCGAAAGGTGTGCGCGCAGTTTGTGCCAACTTGGATAAGCTCGCAGCATTGAATTTTAGCAACTTCAACCTCAACGACAGAAAGGCTTACATCATGCTTGCCCCACATAAGTACTTGACCAGAACCAAAGGAAAGAATTCAAAGATTATCCCGCAGTGATGGACCCAAAACCTCGCACAGTCCACACTGCTCAATGTGATGAAGATCCTGCACTTCGATAGACACCAAGAAGTGAACGCATGTGTTAAATTGATGTTGTCCTGATACCACAGAGGATACTTATGGTTGAACCGCCGCATCACTGTGGATCCGACCTTGAACATTCAAATCACAGGGCTTAGTATGCAAGGCCTCGACCTAGAAGAATTTTACCCTGGAAATAGATCAGACCAAGCATTAGCGTAGAGGATCAAAGAGACTTATGACAATGTCGAGAAGGGCATGCGAGGCTACAAGGTAGCCTCTATATAGAGCAACATAGTGTGCCTTGCATGCTAGTTAATCACAAGCAAGTTAGTTCGCAAGAACTGACCCACCCAAGTGACTGGATTCGTTGTTGACCTCGCAGGGAAGTGTGTAGAAGGACTTCAGATGAATTGGGCGCAATACCTTGTAAACCAGATAGAGCTTGAATGCAGGGAAGGACAAGACTAAGGATATGAGTTCCACTTAAGATGGCTTCTCATACTGATCGCACTCATTGCATGGGAGATGTCGGAAGGTGTAACCTTCTCGAACATCGATCCCTTTGAACCATTGGCCGCGAAGTTCAGTACCCTGTGGTAATCGAACGATATGAACAAGAAATGGTAGTCAAATGTTGTCTTCCACACTTACTACAACCAGTTGAAAGTAGCCATCCAGTCTAAGCCTCGTATGACCCCGAATACCCTCCACAGGTTTCGACCCCTAATGAAGTTCAACGTGGACCATCACTTCATTTATATAATAGCACGTGCAGATGACCATACACAACAATTGCAGTCCTATTACAAGCATACGAAGGAAGATTTATAGGAAATCACCAAGGAATGGTCGACGAACCTCCTTATCCCAGCCAACCCTGCAGGTTTGTCCGATGTAGATAGTCTGGAAGTTGTACAGGATACACATGGACCTAGTAAAAAGAAGCCTGAAGAAGTTCATGACGTAGACAACACATCCGTGAAGACTGGGTCTATGACACTAGAGAAAGGAGGTGTTGGCGAAGAGAAGGGTGAGGAAACATCGCATAAATACGAGGAGGACCCCTCGAAGAAAAAAAAGGTGTCCCCCCATAAGCCTTCGTCTAGAAAGAAAACGAAAGCAACCAAGACCAAGTTCGAGACTGTCCTCACCCCGGATGACTTTAACTTCATCATCACTACATTGAACGATGCTTTGCTAGAGATTGCATAGAAGTAGGAAGCCAAGTAGGAGGCGATGTATAGTTGGATTGAGATAGAGCTCCAAGGAGTGCAACAGGCACTTCAGTCGAGGCGCGTGGTCTCCACTCTGCCCCTGTCAGTTGGAACACCAGAAGAAGGAGATGAGCCAGCTCAACTCCACTGAATCGAGGATTCAGTCAAGGCTCGACTTCAAAAAGAACAAGATGAAGAAGAACAAGCCATCCAAGATTTGACACAAGTACAGGGAGTACTTGAAGAACAACGCAGTGCTGCAAAACAAGAAAAGAGTGCTCTCCAAGCAAAATGGAATGACGAGAAAGCACAACTATAGAAAGGAAAGGAACAACTGTTGGCGGAGCAACTGGAGGTAAAGGAAGCGGTCAACATAGCACTTTGCTCTGTGATAGTCATTAAGGTACAGACCAAAGAAAGAATCCCACAGTAGGTGGCAGATCTCGAAGACGTGATCCAGAAGCTACAGAAGCACATCGCAGATCTAGAGCTCTGCGCCGTCCTCGAAACTCCACAGAAGGTAAGAGACCTAAGGGAAGCAACTTCCCACAATGTAGTTGGCATATTAAAATCTCTTTCCTTGGAATGCAAGCAACTGAGTAACAAAAGTGCCCAGACTTACGAGAACCTCACGGATAATCCATAGTTACAGGCATTGGAGTCGCAGCTCCAAGAAGCAAAGCAACACGCCAATACGTTATAGGCACAGCTGAAGGCCTTAACACCAGTTGAAATAATGAAGAGGTTTCAAGAAAAACACACATCCCAGCAACAAATCCACACGATTCAATGTAAAGTGATGGAAGTCTCTCAACGACTTCAACCAGTGCAAGAAAAGGCATGCCAACTGTTCACCAAAGTTGAAAGCNAAGCTAGAATAGGGCGTCATCACAGCAGAACAATGCCTAGAAGGGCCAGTGAATGACACAGTGATCTAGGAGTTCACTGATCAAGAGGTCGTAGCATTGCAACAGGTCGAAGCTTCTTGAGCCAAGCTCAAGGCATTCGAGGCAGAATTGCTCAGACCAGAGTGACTCGGGATGAGTCACAGGTGAGTGTTGGGGCCCTATTGGCCCTTGACCAAGTTTTGGGATAATCTTGGTCATATTTGACCATTTTTGGGACTTCGACAGCCTGCCAAAGATGGAGCACCAGACGAAGCGAAGCTTGCAAAATATCGACCCACTTTTGGGTCCCTTTTTGGGTTTTGGGAATATGTAATGGGAAAGGGATGTTGGCCCATGGGTTTACCCACGCTTAGGTCGTTTTTTTATGTATAAATAGAAGGATATGCAAGAAAGTAGTAGTAGTCGAATATCGTATCTATGTGATATAGGCTAAGTGCCAAGAAGGTATCTATGTGATCAAAGGTTTTGTGCATTCTGTATAGACTTACAGAGCTTAACACAAGTCCTTGTGTGAAGATATATAAGGCTTTGTGCTGTAAGGCAAGGAAGAAGGATCTAGCGAGCTACGTAGATATTCTATCCTATGCAGAGTGAGGGTTTCTAAGGCTCTGTGCTTATAACCGATTGGCCAACAATAATAAAGAAGAGTTGGTGGACGTAGCCCCAGGGTGGGGGTGAACCATGTAAATATGGTGTTGTCTGCTTTGTGCCTTGTTTTGATGTGATTATTTTCTAAGTGCTTTGAGATGAGTAGATAGATCTGATATGTATGCTTATGTTCAATGATTATGGTGTGTAGAATGTTAGATATGATCCATGTGTATATGCTAAGTTCTTGATCGGTTAGATCTGAATAACATGTTGATGATAAGTGCTTGAATATTCTAGTTCATTGTGAATGTTGCGAAGCTCTGTTATACCAACGAAGTGGTTATTGATTGCATAATAAATAACCAACAATGCTAAGTGCTATATTAAGAGTTATAATCACACATCTATGTCCTAGCTAAGGTTGCAGACACTTGAGTCCTACAACCACCCCTGCCTCTAGCTCGGGTGAGACTTCATTTGCTTCGCAAGTGTTACCAAAAGGGTTGGTAGTTAGGGTTTTGTTGGTGCGCTGTCGTAGCATTGAACCCCAGGTATGCCCCTGTGCCAACAGTACCCTAGGGTTCAATTTCAAATACCCCAACCAATTAACATACCTACACATCCATAATATACACACCTACAACCAAATTTTGGAAAATGTTTACAAGTTGAATGTATTGTAATTGGATTCAGAGACTCACCCCAATTATGGGTACACCAACACCATTTTCAGCATGAAGAAAACTATTTCCCAGTAATTCAAAATACCCAATAAGGGGTGGCCCCAACAGAAAACTCTAAAACAACTAAATGTTGGCCCTTTTAAACCTTGAAACCCTATATTATGCTCATTTTTTTTATTTTCAGTTTTGTTGTGAGAGCCAAGGGACCAACGAAGACAAGATATAAGTTCAGTTTATTAATATCCAAAAAATGATAAAACAATAGTCCCATTCTTGCCCCTTTTTCCACTAAGCATGTTCATAGATGGGATGTGTACATTTGTACATATTGCCACTATTCCTGTTCCGAGTCGGGGAGGGAGACATACATAGATAGAGGACTTTCCAGACTCCACACTACCATAAACCACAAATACAATGACCTAGAGCTCTACAAGTATTGGGAGTGAGTTGAAGTGGGACAAGAAAATACCACTAATCGAACAACTGAATAGAACAATGATGATCTAGGAATCATTAGAAACTCTACCGTTCATGAAGAACATATTCAAAATGAAAATAAACTCCAACATGCCAACGTAACAAATCTAATGAGACAACGTATCATAACTATATTCTTAAAAAATAAATGCAATGACACTACCACAGAATATCCACATATTAAATATGAAATATTAATTTTAAATCCAACCCACTAATTCAAACTTCTGACATTTGTATCATGAACTCATTTTGGAGGTTGACATTTCTATTTATAACCTATTTTGATGCTAACGAGAGAAAACACGTGGTGAGAACCCAAGCACTTGCTCATACTTGTATGCAAGTGTTCGGTGAGAGAAACCACGTGGTGATGGCGCATGTAGGTAATGAGACTGGAATCTATCCACCTAAATCACAACCACCTGCAAGACACCCAGATGGATGACTTAGCCTCTCAATATTGGCATCTAATTTTGGCACTCAAAGGATTTCGAGCAAGGGCATTTTTTTTTGTTTTGAATGGGAGATTCATCGAGATAATCCGAACAATGTCCCAGGGCTGGTAGAGGATCTGTGGGAGTATGTTGGTTCAAGAGATGGGGGAAATTGGGTCCTGGGTGACAATAGTGAGTAGGGTTTGGGTAAGTCGATAATGAAGGAGAGTAGCAGATATATCAATGGTCTTCCCTTATTGTTATGTCAGTACAGGGAATGCAACAATGACTTTCTGGTCAGGCCAACAAGTATGGTCTCTGACTAATATTTAGCTTGGCGAACAATTAAGTGAACTTTGGAGGAAAGGACCAATGTGTCCAACGGGCTCGATATTCTAGACATAATCTCAACTCTAAGGATGATTTCTTCACTAATCCCACTGTTCACCTAATCTTCCTGTACAACCATCCATATGCAAAATGAATAAGTCTAATATACCATCGGTCGTGGTCGACTTCTTATTCATGTGACCATAAGCTAATAACAGTAACCACAGATTGAGTCACAAGGGTAAAGGATGAAGTGAAGACAGGAAAGGAAGCAGAGCAAGCATACTCATTATATGCGTACATTTCTTTCATTGTATATATACACATACATAGACCAATTTGTATATAATAGATATACACATAAAAAAACTAATGACATCTGCATTCAAGAATGGATTTTCCTGTAGACTGTATTAACTAGAGTGAATAACATTACTAGAGTATCCTACAAAGATGACCCTACAATATTTTCTTGGGAGCTCATGAATGAACCTCGTTGTGAAAGTGACCCTCCGGGGAGGACCATCCAGGTCAGATAACGACTTTTCTCTTTGAGTAAAAACTGGAAAATGGAAAACAAATGTAATTAGAGATTCAATGAAGGATTATTTGTTTTAAGATCTTGTTTTAATGATTGAACATCACAGTTAGTAGCTCTTCTAGGCTTCTAGTTTGGTGGGTTTATGTTAATAATTTCCTTTTCTAGTAATTAATTATTTTGATAATGTTTGTGTGCAACTGTTATGAGTAAAAATGGTAGTTCTTTAGCTATGATGAGAAAATAGGAATGGATAGAGGAGATGGATATCCATGTCAAATATGTTGACGGAAACCATCTTCTGGAGGCTGGGTTGGAAGGATTTTATTGGGAGTCCAAAAGAGAGAACAATCCAGGCTTCTTTGTGGGGACAAATTTCATCACAAATAACCAAATCGCAGGACTTGATTTTGCAACTGTTCATCCCTATCCTGACATTTGGTAAATCTCTCTCTTACTCCAACATAGACACACACACACACACACACACACACACATTGGAAATCTTTTCCATCGGTATGATCGCCAAATTGATATGATTGAAAATCTAATTTATTTGTTGGTTGTTTTCCATAGGAGGTTGGTATGATTGCCAAATTGATATCATTGAAAACTTATCCGCTAGTTGTTTTCCATTGTTCTACCCACACTGCATTTTGCAAGGTTGTACCTTGGATAGAACTACAAGCAACAACTTCTCTAGAAACCAACTCATTCATCAACTCCATATCCTGATTCTCCTTGCCTTCATAGGCTATATCCTTAAGCAGTGTGATGTAAGTAGTTTCATTGGGTTTACAACCGTTTTCCACCATGTTACCCAAGACGTCGATAGCTAGATGTGTCATGTGTGCCTTACATGAGCCAAGAATCAAGGCATTGTAAGTTTCCACATTAGGTTTATATGATTTATTTTCCATAAAACCCAATAGCTCCAGTGCATCGCCCACCATTCCTTCTTTGCAGAGACCCTCTACCATTAATGCATAAGTACTAGCATCAAGAGTAAGGGATTTCCTGATCAATGCATCGAGAACCTCAAATGCCTTCTTTAAATGTCCATTATTTGAGATCAATTCAAGCACTTTATTGTAGGCTAAGAGTAAAGGCGAAGGACCCTCATCTCCTAGAATGTTAAGGATATCTACAACTTGGTCCACCTTCGCATCCTTGCATAGAGTTGTTTTCAAAGTACTATAGGTGACCATGTTAGGGAAACAACCTTTGGAAACCATCTCATATACACACTCAATTACATCATCCATCTTTCCTTCTTTACAAAACCTATTGATTATTGTATGGTAGGACAATAAATCAGCTTTACACATTTTTACCACCATCTGCTGCAAAACATCGATTGCCTCAATCAAGTACCCTTCTTGGAAAAGGAAATTGATGAAGATGTTGTAAGTGACAACGTTAGCAGAACATCCTCTCTGGCCCATGTCAGATAAGAGTTTTTTTTCATCCTCCCATCTCCTGGCATTACATAGATCCTTCAAAAGAGTGTTATGAATAATCACATTGGGATGGCACCTCTTTGATGGCATATCATTAAGAAATGCTATTGCTTCGTCCAATCTACTTTCTTTAAAGAACCCATTGATCATAATGTTGTATGTCACCACATTAGGAACACAACCCATATTTTCCATATCATCCAAGAGTCTCATCACCTCATCCACTCCACCATCCTTACATGTTGCTTCCACCAATGTATTATAAGTAATAACATTAGGCAGGAAAATTCTGTAACTGTTGATTGAGAACCTCCAAAGTGAGGACCAATTTTCCTTGATGGAAGAGACCTCTCAACACTGTATTATATGTAACTACGTCATGAAGGCACCCATTAACCCGCATCTCATTAAAATATTGCATTGCACGTTCCATCTGGCCCTTTTTTCTTAACCCATTAATCAATACATTATATGTTATAAGATCAGGAACAAGCCCAAATATAACCAGCATATCCAATACCTTGCTAGCTTTATTTGTTCTGCCCACTTTGCATAGGGAAACAATAAGTTTTTTGCAAGTTAATTGGGAATGTGATGATTTTCCACCATTTGATCAAGAATATTAAAATCTTATGCAAGTCTACCTGATTTACACAGTTTGCATAGCAGTTTATTGTTAGACACTTCTTCCAATTCCAAATCACCTAACAAATTATTTGTGGGGACAAAATCCTCTAGTGAAGAGACTTGGGGGAGGAGAATTTCGATTGTTTGGTATTTATGGGATGATAAGCCTGTCGAGGAGTGCATTTATTTTGATTCTCCAAATCGATTTGTCTCTGAATGTTGGGATTCCATGAGAGTCTCATTCAATTTTTTGATTTTGGGCTTTGTGGGGAATGATCTTCTCTCATTATGGATGTGGGAAACAAGGCTACTTAGACTTCTACACCTACACCTACAAACTATGTAGTTATTTATTATTCCATTTGTACAGTAACTAAACACGAGAAACCCAATACAACGTACATAAGCAGTTTTGTAGAATGTTTGCTGAGGGCAACGGGGAAGTAACAAAGAAGAAAAGGATGAGGTGAGATGTTGATGAGATACCATTTTTTATTTATTTAAACTTGCAGAAATGGTGATGGTTTTGGTTTGATTTACTCTATTCCAAAAATACACAAAATTAGTAGAGGAGTGGGCATTTATAACACAAAATGCAAGGCATGGATTTGGATTTGGGTTGATTAATTTTGAACTTTACATTGCGATAATGAAATATTGTGATGCTTACTAGCATTAAACAAAAAGAAATCATCTGTATAACGTACTGCCATTGTAAATGCAAATATTACAATGGCAAATAGTTGGAGAACGATAATGGTCAATCCATATAGATGGAGGGAAATTCACTCCATAAATAGAAGATAGATATTTTATGGGACAAAAAGGGGTGTCACTCTGTTGGAACTCACCTTAATCTGACCGTCTGAGGACCCAACTCTTTCTTCCTTCCGTAGTATTAGATCCACTACTATGTCAAAGCAGTCCATTGTAGCTGCTGGAGTAATCTGAATTTTGAGCCTTCTTGTGAAGGCAGTGTTGTATAGGTGATGTAGAAGGTATTCTACAAAGTGGTGTAGGAATTGGAGACAGAGGCAAGGAACAATGGTGCATACTCGAGCTCGAAAGGCCATCTTATGAAGCGACAATGTCTCGAAAGGCCATCTTATGAAGCGACAATGTCTTGAAAGGCCATCTTATGAAGCGACAATGTCTAGGCGGTGGAGGGAAAGAATAGTGGTGTTAGCTAAAGCTTGAAAGGCCATCTTATGAAGTAGCAATTTCTAGGAGGTAGAGGGAAGGAACAGTGGTGTCGATTGAAGCTTGAAAGGCCATCTTATGAAGCGACGAATGTCATGGCGGTGGAGCTAGGATGGCAGCATTTTTTAGAATAGACCCTAACATTCAAATGCAGTATTAATGTAGGTGTTAATGTGCAGTGACAAAGAAGAAAACTTAGGATATAATGAAGACATTGCATCATCTTAGTTGTAAGATGAATGAAAAATAAATATGTAAAAGAAATGAATTCCCGGAAAGACAAAAGTTTTCAATAAGACTTAGAATGTATGATCCAAAGTTTGCAAGAAGACTTAGAATATGAAATAAGACTTAGAATGTATGATCCAATGAAGTCATGGAGATTAATTTTTTTAATTATATAAAAAATAAAATATAAAGTTTACAATCTAGAACATTAGAAATTTGGGAGAATTTATAGTCAACTGCATAACTAATATCAATTAAACATTGAAGTGAACACTAGAGTCTTGGCCTTCGGCAAGGACTAATAAGGGCATTCAATTTCAATATGTATTACTTCACAATTAAAGAAAAAATACTCACCTCTATTGACTTCTTCATCATCTGAGTTTTCACTTGCTTCATTTTCTTTTGTTCCTTGGCTTGCATAAAGATAGTGTAGGCTATCCCAAAGATCTTTTTTTTATGCACATTATCTCACTTTGTTTTTTACTAAATCAGGTAATCCTTCCATGATAAAATCCATTACTATCTTGTTTTTCCTTTTCAATTCCTTCTTGGATGCAGTCTTCAGAGGATTATTTGTAGTTGTGTACCATGTCACAACTGATTTCCAAATATCACATCCCTATGCCTATAAAAATGATTTCATTATGTTGCTCCATATTTCAAATTTCTATCCATTTTGACCATTGAACTGTGGTACTTCCATCTTATACATAGCAGTTCTTTCCATGATCTTATGAAGGAACCTTGCTCTGATACCAATTGTTGGAATACAAAGAGGAGGGGGTGAATCAGTATGAACACTTTTATCACTTTTAATCACTTTCAATCACAATGTATAATCAAAGCATATAAAAATTAACTTGATCAGTTACCATTCAACATTTTATCATCTATGTTTAGTATATCATCAACATTATAAATTAGAAATGCATGATAAAATAATCACATATACACAGTACGCTAATATTTACGTGGAAACCCAATGCAGGAGAAAACCACATAATTATTTTCTTATATGACAAAATAAATACATTCATAGGAAGAACCAAATTCCCAATTTTCCATCTCCAACTGGAAGGAGGCTCCAACCTGAAGGAAGCTCCAACTCCCTGATTTACTAGCTACAACTTGAAGGAGTCTCCAATGCCCTATTTTATAGGCTCTGACTTGAAGGAAGCTCCAACTCCCTGATTCTTTGGCACCAACTGGAAGGAGGATACAACCTACTTTCCTTTCCCCATCCAACCACCCTAAAATATAAATGTAGACCAACCTGTCACTACCACAACCACTTCCATTGTCAACCTGTCACTGCCACTGATACTGAACCATAAACCTGTCACTGCTACTGATATTGAACATCAATCATATACACTCACAACTGCATGCAATTCATTTCACGATCACCAATATCATATCTCAAATCATATGCCCAACATCACCACATCATGCCTCTAGTCATGTACCAAACATGTACCAAGATCACCAACAAGTGCCTCTAACAATGCACTATATCATCACCAAGATATAACCTTCAAAACATGTATATAGACATACTTTTAATCCCGT